>JADGKA010000483.1:0-19628 GCA_027604605.1 Borealophlyctis nickersoniae
CTCCTCCTCCCTCGCTGGCGCACCCTCGAACACCACCCCCGCCACCACCGCTGCATCCTCCCTCAACCACCCGGCTTACCCAGATACGACGCACACGACGGGGCAGCCGACGCCATCATCACGTGTTCGTCGGGTGCGGCGAACGATCCGAGAGATTTTTATTCTACCGTGTCTGCGACGACGCATCGGTCGTGGCCTGTGTTGGAGAGGCAGAGAGCGAAAGGGGTGGGTGCCATCAAGGCCGGGTTTAGAGGTGTCAGTGGGGCGAATGGGATGACGCCGAGTCAGATGGCGAAACAGAGGAGTGGGTATACGAAGAATGTGGTGAGTTATGTGGAGTATGATAAGAATGTGGATGAAGGGCCTACGTTTAGGTGAGTATGCAATGTGTTGCGAGCGTAAAGGAGGTTTTAAAATCCACTTCGCTTGTTGCGAAAATGGTCACCTCTGGACCGATTTGAACTCATCGGTTTTTCCAACCGCATCCGTGTTTGACTGTGTGTCCTTTTCGCATCTCGACAGCATAAAAGACCCCTTCAAAACAACCAACGTGGATCATTACTACGCCCCACCCGAACCACCCATCAAAACCAACGAAATCAACGTCATGGTCGACTCGGCATTCACACGAACCCCTCCGACATTCAAAGTCACCGATGACGGCAGCGTAAGTTTCAATCAATGAATCTTTTTACACTTGTCCGGAACAATCAACAGAATTAATTGATGACCCATTTTCCCGTCGCAGCACCAAAACCCCTTCTCGACACCGACAACCACCAAATCCGATTTCGACGCGCGGAGGATCCGGTACAAGGATCCCAAATTCGCAAAAGAAAAGATTTTACCCTCCGAGTCGGCGTATTTGAGCAATGAGGCGCATGTGAAGGGGTTCGGAACGGAAGTGGATGAACGTGAGCGGTTTAAGGTAGGTAGCGTTATTCCTCACTACCGCCTTTTTTCCTGCAAAAAACCGCCTAAAACAAAACACACACCAGCGCGCATCACCCATCCCTCCACCCGACTGGCGGGACTATACAGCCACACACATGTCGGAAGACGGGTACACCCGGTCGCATCACGGCAACATTCTCGTGCGTGCTGGACAGGCGAGCAACTTGGATGACCCGGATGCAACAAATTTGTCAAAGGAGGGTATGGATCGTATCAGGCGGAAGGACCCGGCGATGTGGTTGAGGTGTCAGGATCCAGAGTGGAGGGAGAGTACGTCAAAGTACGTTTGACCGACGTTTTATGTGTTTTTGGGTGTTGTGTTTCTGTGGTGTTAAACTCATTTGCGGGTCTACAAAAAACAACCAAACAAAATCAGGATCGTGTACCGCCCCCCACACCCAATGTCCGCAACCCTCTCCCTCTTCCGCTCCGCCGCCGCCATCGGCACAAAGGAACCACAGGGCAGCGTCCGGAACAACAAAGCTACATTCGCGGATGGACACGACCCCAACCCGGTAGACCGGTTCGCGACCGAAACGGGGATAAAGTAAACCCACTCCCTTATATCGTATTCGTCGCCGGTATATAACCAATTACCTTTTTTTCTTACAGGTACACCCCACCAACCACCACCACAAACCTCTCCACCCTCCGATGCGACCACATGACAACCTCCGGGTTCGTGAGGGGAAACAAGATGGATGTCACACTCGACGCGCCGTCGGATGAAGATTACGTACGTGCGCCAGCAGAGTTGTACACCTTCATTATGTTTAGTACCTAATACGTTTTAATAAGTTTGCCAGCCTGCACCCGACGGTCGCGTGTGCGCATAGACGGAAGGAGATGGGTGTGCATACGGAGAAACCGACGCATGTGAAGTTTGGGAAGATGGTTGTGGGGGATGGTGGGATGGTGAAGAGTGGGTGTGAGTGTTTGTGTGGGGGTGTTTGTTGATGGGGGGTATGTGGTGTCGGGGATGTTTTGGGGATGGGCGTTGACCTGTAGGAGTGCTACCGTTTGTTTTGTTCTCCGTTTTTCTTTTTTCATTTTGTTTTTTTTTACAAACAAAATTATACCAGTGGAGTTCACACATACGCGGGATGTTATCATAAACGTTGTAATGCTCCACTCTTATTTTGACTCTTTAACACTTTACAACCCCTTCATTTTTGGCCCGGAATAAATGTCCGAGAACATACCCAGTGTGGCGCATGGAAGCGGCGCGGCTCCGGACTGACCAGTTCAAGTCTGCTTGACTGACCGTTTCTTCGCCTTTACACTTTGCCAAAGGAAGTTTCTGCGTTTTGCTGGAGGGCACATCGCAAAGAGGTTGTGCATGCCCCACGAAGGCCAAGAGGTGGGTTGCAAGGGGAAGCTCGTGGTGGGGTATCCAGATTGGGTATCCGATAGGTATCCACTAGTAGACACCACCCGCGCATCGAGCTAAAACTCTTGAAATTTGACTCTTCAGCGATTCCTTGCCTCAACTAGCTTGCGCGTCTCTTCAGACCTCCACCTACTAGGACTCTCACAGAAAAAACACACATAGCGCGCAACATTCCATTTCAAACATCATGCGCAGACTATCCTTACGCAAATCCACCGCCTCCCTTCCACCATCCGGCTCAACGAGCTCCCAAGGTGTGGGAGGCTCCAGCGACTCAAATGTCGAACCAACCGCCTCCCCACCTTCAGGAACAACCCCCGCCGAAACCTCAACCAGCCGCCTCAACTTCCCCCTCCGTCGACGCACCCAATCCGCCGCCTCAACAACCTCCTCCATCGCATCCGTGGCGAGCTCCATCGTGTCCGGCACATCCGGCAGCGTCACGTTGGCTGGACCAGCGGCGGCGAGGTCGGGTGGTTTGACCGTCAACACCAGCACCCTCGATTTCGCCTCCCTCTCCCCGGAATCGGTACGCACGCCATCCCCCATCACCCCCAAAAAACTCAACTCGCTGCAACTAGCCGCGTACAAAGGCGACGTGAAAAAGTTGAAAGCCATCATGGGAGAAAAGAAGCGGGATGTGAATAAACTGGATACGTTCCACCGGTTCACGGCTTTGCATATCGCGGTGGAAGCGAATCAGGAGGAGTGTGCTAGAGCTTTGTTGGCGGGTGTGCCGGCGGGAAGTAAAGCCGAGCGCGAGCCGCTCAAGAAGGCGAATCCTAATATGACGAATTTGGAGGGGAGGACGCCGTTGATGCTGGTGGGTTCTTTTTGTTTAACCATCATTTTGGACCACGCGGAGTTGGTACCGGCAGGCAATACATAGGTAAAC
Organism: Borealophlyctis nickersoniae; assembly: GCA_027604605.1. Classification (NCBI taxonomy): domain Eukaryota; kingdom Fungi; phylum Chytridiomycota; class Chytridiomycetes; order Rhizophlyctidales; family Borealophlyctidaceae; genus Borealophlyctis; species Borealophlyctis nickersoniae. Next base: position 3,240 of record JADGKA010000483.1, read on the forward strand.
CATCGTCATTCCGCAGGCAGTCATGTTCAGCAACGTGGATATGGTCCGCCTCCTGCTTGATTACGGCGCTTCCGTCGATAATGTGGACGCTTTGGAGTGCTCAGCCCTCCATTACGCTATACTGAACAACGACATTGTATCCTTCAATTTGATCATGGCGAAAAATCCAAAGTTGAATGGAATTGATAAGGTGAGTTACATGAATGGGTTTTGTTTCTGCCCTAGCACGAATTCTGTTTGGTCAGGGAACTGAATCATATTCGATTCATGTCAGACGGGCAATCCTCTTCTTCATCATGCCATTCGGTTGGAACGGCTGGATATGGCGCTGGAGCTTATCAAGAAGGGCCACCACGTTAATACACTCAATAAGGACAACCAGTAGGTTTTGTCCCAGTTTTTGTTCACGTTCGAACCCCAATCTAGGGGCAAAAAATTAACTTCCGTCCTGTCCTGCGTGTGACCAGATCCCCACTACACCTCGCAGTAGCACACGCCATGGAACCCGTGGTACGTCTCCTCCTCCAAAACGGCGCAGACCCCACGTTACGCGACGCATCAGGCAAAAAACCGCGCGAATGCATCGACCACAACCGTTACGACCAAGAAATCGTGGACCTCCTCACACTGAAAGAGATGGCAAAAGAAGCTCGGGAGGTGATTGTCACCCGCAGTTTTTTGGAATTGTCGCGGGATGAGTTGGTGGAGAAGGAACCGGGGCCTTCGTCTGCTCCTCAGGAGCCGTTGGAGGAGACGGCTATTGAGGAGATGATGCAGATTCCGGCTGGGGGTACGAGGAAACAGCAGAATGCGAACCGGGCCGCTGATGTGGAGTATGAGCGGACGAAAGAAAAGGAGAAGGGGAAGGCAAAAGAAATCGAAAGTGGGGGACCGTCTGATGAAAAATCGGAAGAGGACGGAAACGAGGTACGGTTGACGAGACCATATTGGACACATTGGAATAGTGCGTCGACCTAAAGTTGACCCTTCAAAACGTTAGAGTCCACTAGACATTTCGTCGAGCTCCCTGGATTCCACGGGATTGGAAGAAGGAGACGCACCCACGGACTCTGCATTGTGGTCCGCGCTGGGCCTTCCCCCAGAAGACCGCGAAGAGCTCCGTAAGAAAAAGCGGAAACCGAAAAAGAAGGAAGTAGATCTGAGGTCTAGCTCCTTGGACGACATTCATGAAAATGACCGGGATCCGTTGGGGAGGACGGAGAGCGAGGTTCGTCTGTCCCGTGCCCAGATTGACGACGGTTTGCGGGCACTTCATTGATTTTGCTTTTGCTGTGGATTAGCTTACTGATAACGAAGACGAGGAACCGCCTGAAGCGGTAACCACGGGTCTGAGCCCGGGTAACGGAGACGAACCCGGTACCACGCAACCAATGGTAATTCACAAAGTAATATCAATGTTCCATGGTCCTTTATCTCAAAAGTCGCATTCCTGCAGGCCGCTCCTCCTCCGAAAGCAAAACGAAAGTCGGATGACGAGGTGACCTCTTCCGACATCTCTGACTTGACCTCCGACGTTCTCGGAGGAGTCGAACTGGAGACTGAGCTTTCCGACATTAGTTACCCAAGCGAGCCATTTGCAGACGCCGGTGGTGACGCCGTACAACCCATTCCGGCAGTCCCCACTGTCGCACCACAAACACCCACACCTCGTGCAGATGCTGTTGGTCCGCAGCATCAACCGCAACCGTCACCGCTGGAGCCACAAGAAGATGACATCTCGTCCGATTATCTCGACGAGTCAAGCGGGTCGGATCGTCAATTGCCCAAAACGTTAGAGCCTAGAATGGTTCAGACAGCCCAAAGACCGTCGAATGCAAATGATGATGAGTTGGGGTTGAGCAATTTTGCGGCTGATATTGAACTGGAGACGACGACGATACCGGCCGTGGCTGTGCGGATACCGGTTGTTGCGCCGACTAGAGTTGTGGGAGTGGGTTCTGCATTGAGAGGACACACTTTGCCGCCGATTGCCGCTCAATCTGGACAGCCTGCCGGTAAGCCGGCCGCCGCAGGCCTGAAGACTGACGAGTCAGTGGGCGGTGCTTCGATTAAGAATTCCGAGGACAACTCCTCCCATGGAATGAATAAGGATTCGGAATCAAAGGATGCAGAAGATGTAGGTGCCGCAGCAGAGAAACCCGTACCATGGCACATCGTGTACACCCCCGCAAAGATCCAACCCTCCGAGCCCCCAAAACCACCCTCAACCGCCCCGTCAGAACCAGTTCGCGCCATTCCGTCAAGCAAACGCACCGTCCGTGAACCCAGACCGCGAAGCACGACCTCATCCGTCGCAAGTTCCCGCCAATCCTCCCGAGAGCGCAAAGGCATTCCCACGTCGTCATCATTCCGTATCGAGCGGACGGAAGATATGCTCGCGGAACTCAAAACGCTTATGGACAAGTATTCGGGACAGGAGGAGGTTGAAGATGTCGTCGCTGTGCTTGCGAATGTTGTCAGGAATTGCCGCGGGATGCAGATGGCTATCGTGAGGGAGCGGTCTAGGTGGGATGAGGTGTGGGGACTGTTGAAGGAGTTTACTCAGGAGGGAGGAAAGGGACAGGTTTCCGATGGTGATGACTGGGATGTGAGCCAGCTGCGGAGTTGGATAGAAAGGGTGAAGCAGCAAAAGGTGGAAGCGGAAACATGGCAAAACCGCGCGCTGAAAGCGGAGAAAGATTTGACGACAGCGAGAAACGAGCTGCAGGACCTGGCAAAACAGCAGCAATCCTCAGTCAAAAGCGGTGTGGACACCGAGCGTCAACTGGCGGCTGCCAAGTCCGACCTGACGGCGCTGCAACTTAAATTTGACAGTCTCTCCAACGAGGCAGCAAAGGTTCCGGAATTGAAAGAGCGAGTCGCCACGCTGGAGAAAGATCTTAAGGTTGCCTCCCAAGGTAGCGAAGCAGTGCATCTGAGGTTGAAAGAGGCGCTGAAGGAGGCCGCAGAAAGTCGAGCGCATTCGCAGGATCTGCTGGCGGAACTGCAGGCATCGAAAAAGAAGTTGGAATTGGAGGCAACCAAGCAGGAGACACTGACCAGGGAATTGAAACTGCTGAAACAAATTGTGAATGACCGCCAAGGGACGGCCGTGGGACACGGGGAGTCCGAGTCGGAAGAAGAGAGCGATATCGACCCTTCCGTGGAGCCAACACAAGCGTACATAAGAAGACTCGAGAAAGAGCTTATCCAGTTGCGGCGACAGTTGGATAACGAAATGGCGGCAAGAAAATCTTGCGAGGGCACCCGTGACGAAGTCCGGACCCGTAGCAAGGCGATTGCTGACGACGTCGCAGCACTGGAAGAGAAGCTGAAAGCCGAGCGAGAAACATCCTTACGGCATCAAGAATCTGTCGCGTCATTATCGTTGGATTTGGAGCGACTACGCGGGGAGCGGGACAGGCTTGAGGAAGCGGTAAAGCAGGGGCAGAATGCATTGAAGGCGAAATCAAAAGAAGTAGAAACCGAAATGGAGGCACGGGAGAAGGCGCAAAACGCGTGCATTAAATTGCAGGGAGCGCTTGATGCGTTGCGGGAGGAGCAAACGGCAGATAAAGCTGCGTTGGAGTCTCGGAATCGGCAAATTGAGAGTTTGCGGGAACAGATGAAGGACAAAGCTTTCAATAGACTGATGTCGGGTGGTGCGGTAATGGAGGGCTCACCAGCCCAAGGTGAACCGTCGCAACGTCCACAATCCATGGGCGAAGATATGATCACATACTACGAACATGAAATCCGACTGCTCACTCAACAATTCGAAGAAGAGAAGGAACTCCGTCTGGAACGAGAACAAGAACACCAACGCCTAGTCGAATCCCTGACAGAATTCGAAGCAAACATATCGGAACTCAAGAACCTCTACGAGCAGGAAGTGGCGGCGGGCAAGGTGCGTGTAGAGACCGAGAACCAGCTCAGGAAAGAGCTCGACACCTGTCGCGCAGATTTGGCGGCTGCGCAGCACCGGTTGTATGAACAAGAGGTTGGAGCTATCCGCACGCGCAGCACCATGCAGGACCTCGAATCACGGCTCAGCGAACATGAACAAATGCTGAAGAAAGCTCAGGCGGAACTTGCGGCTGTTCAGCAAGAAAATACTCGTCTTAAAACTGACATTGCCAAACGCAAAAAAGCTGAAACGGATTTGGAAGAGCGCTGTGCGATGCTACTACAGGAAAAACAAAGTCAATCCGAACTAGCGGAGCGATTCGAAAAGGAGGCTGCCACCGCCAACGCCGAATTGAGCGCCACTAAGAAGCGGTTGGTCACCCAGGAGCAGTCATCCGTGTCCAAGTTAAAGGGACTCGAATCGGCAGCCGAAGGTGCTGTGGAAAAGGTTCATCGTCTAGAAGCCGACCTCGCCGAGCTGGAGTCCAACTTGGATGAAGCGCGCGAAAAATACGATGCGCAGCGCAAAGAGTTTGAAAAGGCGCAGGCGGCGAGCGAGAAGGAAATTAGGGCGAGTCGGAATGAGGTCAACAGGTTGCAGGCCGAGGTGAAACATTTGGGTGAGATGATGAGAGAAAAGGAGGAAGAGTTGGAAGAGGCGAACGAAAAGGCGGAGTCTGCGGCACTGGAGACTGCGGCGCTGGCCAAACGGGTGACGGAGCTGCAGCATGTGCTGGAAGTTGAAAAGAAAAAGACTAGAAAGTACCAGAAATCCACAGGGTCAGTCATAGACAAGTTGACCGCATCTCTGGGTGACTTGACGGGGGATAGACCCGGCTCGATTGGCAGCTTGAGCAACTTGTTGGGATCCACGGAACGGACTGCCGCACCCGATCGAAGTCCTGCCTTGGATGTCGGCACGCGCGAAGGTCCCGAAGGCATCTCCGCAGTCCGTGAGTCCATTTCCAAGGAACTCCAAGGTCTCGGCGCACGGTTAAGCACAGCGGAAGAAGAAGTCGAGAAAGACCTGGCTCGCGTAGCCTCACTTGTCGATGACCTCCAATCGGATCCAAACCTCGACACTGCCTTACAAGAGATGGTCCTCAAAGTCATGCACACCGAACGCGCCCGGGTGTCGGAAGTGCGTGCCCTGCTATCGCAACTTAGGCGGGACCTGGCAACGGTGCGTGGCCAAACAGAGTGGGATCTGGACAGTTTGGTGGATGGAGCTCGGCAGGCATCGTCTCGCATCGGGGAACTGGATAAAAAGGTGGCGGATCTGAAATCTACCTTGTCGGGGTTGCGGGTTGAACGGGCCAACTTGCAGATTGAAGTGAAGGAAAAGCAGACTGCGTTGGAGGATGCGGAGCAGATGCGAATAGAGTTGGAAACTCGGGTCAGCAACTTAGAAGCAGAGGTGCGGATGAAGACGGATGAGCTTGCCCAGAAACGCAAAGTGGGTCAACCGGCAGATGCGGATCAAGTCCTCAACCGCCGTATTGAGGAACTGGAAACCCGTCTCCGAGCGCAGGAGAATGACTTCCATGCTGAGCTGGCTACACTCCATGAAAAGTTGGGTGCGCAAAATGCAGCAGCAGAATCTGTTCGAAAAGAAAGGGCTACGTTGCAGGCTCGTTTGAAAGTGGTCGAGACCGAGTTGCGGGATAAACAAATTGAGCTGAACCAAAAACGTAACACGGCGGCGGCGGTCGCCCAGGACAAACCTGCTGCTGCTGCAGACTCACAATTGCAAACAATACAAGCCGACGCAGATTCCCTAGCTAAACGATTCAGTGAAACCCAAGCAGCAAAAGAAGCTCTCCTCTCACGCGCCATCCAACTCGAAAAAGACTTACAATCCGCCGAATCCCGCGCCGACGCAGCCGAAAAACGTCTGAACCACCAACAAGCCGTCACAATGGACGCCCAGCGCCGCGTGGAAGAACTCGAATCCGAACTCAAAGCGCGACAACGCGACGTCCAACGCACCACCAGCGAACTCGACCTCGCGCGACGTGACAACCGCGGTGAAGTCGAGCTCCTGCGCGACGAAATCGCGCACATGAAACGCGTGGTGGAAGCGTCCGCATCCCGCGCCGCCGAGGCGCAGGATGCGTACCGTAAAGCCCGCGCACAGATATCGGACCTCGAGATCGCGTTTGGGAAGGAGCGGGATGATTTGGAGCAGGCTGTGGTGATGTTGAGGCAGGCGAAGGCGGGGGTTGGGGTGGAGAAGATGCGGGTAGTGGAGCAGCTTAAGGTGAAGCAAGGGGAGTTGGAGAGGGTGGTGGAGGAGTTGGAGGGGTTGCAGAAGGCGAAAATGCAGTGGGATGTTGAAAAGAAGTTGTTGGGGGAGCAGATGGCGAAGAAGGATGGGACGATTCGGAACTTGGGATTCGAAGTTGCGACGCTGCAAGAGTCGCGTAACCAGATGGAGGCGTCGCGGCGGGACGCAGAGTCGCATGCTGCAAAGTGTGAAGCTTTGCTTCGACAAGTTCAGTTTGATGCAGATGTCTTGCGTGCGTCAAAGGGGCAATTGGAGGTGGAGAGGGTGAAACTCCAAGAGGAGATTGAAAAACGAGGCACTATCATTGCCAAGAAGGAGAAGGACCTGGAGATTGTCAGACGGGAGTTCACACAAGTGGCATCTCAGCTGGCAACGCTCCAAGCAGCCGCAGAGCTTGCAACTGGTGCGGAAACATCCGTGCATGGAGCTGTCGGCGCAGTGGGTTCACGTCCGGGGACACCAGCATCGTTCAACCTATCATCCTTGTCTAGACTTCAACTGGAATACCGCCACGCCGTGGAAAAATGCTCCGCACTTGAATCTCAACTTGCCCTTGAACGCGACTCGCGGGCGGACCTGGAACGCAGGTCAGACCGCGCCAAGCGGTTACTGGAAGATGAGATTGGCAGCTTAACAAAGATGCGGTCTCAACTCGAGGAGCGTATCTCATTCTTGGAAACCCAACGTCGCCAATCGGACATAAAAGTTGCTGAATTGATGGATTCCTTGAACAATGGGATGCGAAGTGAGGGTCTAGCATCTTTACGAAACCGGCTGCGGGATACGGAACGCGCATTGGCGGACGCACAAGATAAACTCCAAATGTACGAAAGTCAGCGTACGACGACACCAGCTTCCGTAGATAGCCGAAACATCACCACGGAATCAGCATCGTCCACAATCTCAGCTCTCACCCACAAGCTCGCCACCCTAGAAACCGCAAACAAAAAACTCCGACACCTCCTTCAAACACAAGAAAATAAATACAAACAGGCGTTCAACGCGCAAATGTCCGCCATAGCGGCGCGGTTGGACGCGCAGGCCCGGGAACGGGATAAAGTCAAGCGAGCGCAAGCCCGTAACCAAGAGGAATTGATCAAGGGTTACGAACAGCAGATTAAATCTTTGGTCCGGGAGTTGCAAGGGATCAAAATCGGGGCGGTGGCGGCGGAAGGCGGTGGTGGTGGTGGGGACGGTAACGGGTTGTTGGAGAAACTGTGGAGATCGAATCGGGCGCTGGAGAAGAGGGTGGTGGAACTTGAAGGGCGGTTGGGAAACGCTGGGACAAGTAGCAAGTCGAGGCAGAAATCGGCTCTTGCTGGTGGGGAAGGGACGTTTGGGTCCACGGACAAAATTGGAGATATGAAGGTGGTGATGGATCATCCCATTTTCCGCGACGACGGGCTGAGTTTAAAAAAAGAGAAGTACGTTCGGACGCGGAGCAATAGCGGTAATCACTCAGGGGTGGGGGAAGATGGTGGTAATGTGAGGGGCAGAAGTCTCAGCAGGGAGAGATTGGGGAGAAGCGTGTTGACGGTATCGAGGGTTGCCGGTGTATGAAGACATTGGACGACGAAGGACTAGAGATTTTCATGTACATACTTTCCATTCCCAGCGTTTGAACCCTGGTAATTTACCAGTTGTATAATCCATAATCGCCATGTGGGTCAGAATAGCCGTTCCAGCGCGAAATACCCTTCCTCACGTACAGAAGCACACTCCTTCCTCAACAGACTCCATCGAAAGCCAAACCACGGCACATCCCTCACACTTTGTGGGACAATCTTTTTATGCACATGTTTTCTCTTTTGTAAATCAACTGTACATGACGACGCCGACACCCTGCTTCAAAAAGCATTTTCCTCCGCCTGCTCAATCTCCATCGCCGCCTTATCCAAAAACGCGATAATCTCCGACACCCGATCCCGATTTCTTTGGACCTCCTCGTTCTGCGTTTTTTGGATAGTGCTTTCGAGGTCTTTTGTTACGCCGGACACCAGTGCGTCTTCCTGTAAAAATGGGGAAGCGAATTGAGTGAAGGGACGGAACGGATTCGAATGTGGTAAACGTTCGTCTCAGGCAAACTGACCTGGTGATCAAACTTCCCAAGCCGAAAATCGTGCGACCCATTGATGGCATTCACCAACACATCCTTATCGCTCATCAACTAACACAGTTTCCCGGCAAGCGTTAACATTTTTCCACCATTCTTCTTAACCCACAAAACCCCACAAACTCACATCTCTCAACTCATCCTCCATATCCTCCATATCCCCCTTATTAAACCGATCATAAGCCGCAAGGATGACCTCGGAGAACCGTTCGTGGAATTCATTCTCCAATTCGCGGAGTCGGGCGAAACTGGTGGTGCCGTACTCGTTGATGCCGCTGCAGAGTTCGGTGTAGTTGCGTTCGAATTCTTTGATGACATCCTGTTTTTGGTGCCAGTGTTAAGGGGGAGAATTTGGGATAAAAGGAAGGGACGACGAGAGAGACAGTCGCACGTACCTCGAATTGCTCGACGAGGGTTAACTCGTGGGAGATGAGTGTATCGGAAAGTGACGCGGTTTCGTTTTTGAGGGTTTTCAGTGCATCGTCGATTTCCTTTGCATCTCGCGAATTTTGAATCAATCTCAGGAGCTTGGGAAGCAACCATAACTGAGTTTAGACCCTCTGCACTCCCCTCCCTTCTACAATCAACACACACCTGTTTCTTCAAATGCTGATACCGGTTCAACTGCTTGATACACTCCTCATCCCTCTCCCCCTTTGCCTCCCTCAAACACGATTTAAACATAGCCATCTCATCGCTCTTCTCCTGTGACCGTCTCAGCACGAAATGTTTGAGCTCGTTGGTGACGACTTCGAATTTGGCGTGGTACTCTTCTTTGAGGTCGTTGACTTGGTCGGTCGAGATGGGGGAGAGTTTGGAAAAGTCGGGGTCTTCGTGGAACATGGTGGTGAAGAGGGTGTCAATGCCGAGGATGTGGGCGGACTGTGAGGAGTGGGGCGCGGCGGGAGTTTAGGTAATAGCAGAAGGCGGTTATCTGGCAGACACACTTACCTCGTGCAAAGCGTTCGTCTCCTCCTTTTTCTTCTCCTCCTCCCGCTTCGCAACCTGAACCTTCTCCTCCTCCTCTTGCGCAATCAAATCATCAATGTACTTTTCCCTTGCCGCTGCCACCTATAAAGCGTTTCCAACTTTCAGACAACACACATCTTTCAAACCTACAAAAGACGCTTCCACACGTCCTTACCGAATCTGCATCGACAAGTCTGTAATCCAAATACTTTAGGTTCCGCATGTGGGCCAGCACATAGTGCCGGTAGTTTGGGTTTTTGCAGAGGGAGTTGCCGGATACATTCAGGACGCGGAGATTTGAGAATTTTGTCAGGTATGATAACTATTAACGTAAAAGAAAAGAAGGACATGTAATTAGAAAGCGAATTAGAGTCGCCACAGCCCACCCACCACGACACAACGGACATGATCCTTTGGGTCCTTACATTCTCCAACACGGTCAAATTGTTATTGCCCACCGACAACACTGTCAAATTCACCAAATCATCCAGATTCTCCACTTTTGAGATGCGATTGTTGTAGAGTGTGAGGTCTGTTAGTTTGACGAGTCCGTCCAGGCCTTCGATGGTTGTGATGTTGTTGAACGATAAATCTGGGTGACGGAAAACAAAAGCAATGGCGGGTACCTTTGAGGATTTGCAGTGCTCAACGAGAATGTGGAGGGGGGAACGGGACCGACGCCCGCGCTCACCTAACCATTGCAAGTTTTTCAAGAAATTGATATTCTCAATCCGCTCGATAATGTTGTTATCCAGCTGGAGTTTAGTGAGGTTTTCAAATGCCCAGAGGTTGTCAATCTTCAAAATGTCTGGTTTTAAGTTACTGTTTACTTCTCATTCAGAGACACACACACACACGACGACGCGTTCCCTCACTTTTATAATCCAACCGCAAGGAGAGAACTTCAGCAGGATCGATGCCTTCCTTGCGCGCGATTTCTGCGATTTCTGGGGATACTTGGTCGTTGACTGCTTTTCGGAGGAGGTCTTCGTCGATGACGGTGGGTTCGATGGAGTTGTACGTGCTCATGATTTTGGTTTCAGTATGGGGTCTTGAGGAAGCAGGGGACGCGTTTTTTGGGATACCTTGGAGCGACAGGGTTATGTCAGCACATGCTTGAATTTCTTTTTTGGTTTCCTCGTCAAGTTTCAAGTCGAGTTTCTTGAGCCAATCGCGGTGTTGACTCATATTCGCATTGCTTGAAGAGGAAGACTAACTCCGTTGGCTCCTATCTACGCGACTACCTAAGGAACTCTTTAAAACAAAGAGGATTGTCTGAAAGACTGGTCCATGATCACTGGTCGACTCAATTTGGGCGCACGTTCACTCTTCTGTCTTGCCTCTCGGCCTGTCGACTATAAATTTACTCCTGTATTGGTTTTCGCTTCTGTCCGTCATCTTTCCCACCAAGCACCGTCCACCCAACAACAACAACACTCCAAAATGACTGAAACACACAAAACCTCCCTCTACCTCTCCTTCTCCCCGCTATGCCTCCCTTACGCCGAAGTCGCAACCTATTACCTCGCAGCCCCGTCAAAGGACGGTCAAACCCTCCGTCTCGGTCTATCACAGGACCTGCTATCAAAACAACCCACCCTCGTCGTACCCGCCGGTCCCTTCTCCGCTGTAAAGACCACGCTGACCGGGAAGTCCAGCATTGTTCGGTTCCTGGCGAGGGTATTCCCGAACGGTGGATCTCTGTACGAGGGGCTGTCACCGGCGCAACAAGCTGAAGTTGATGCATGGTTAGATACCGTTCGTGGGGCGAGTGGAGCTGGGGAGGAGGCCGCCGCAAAGAAGGCTGCCGACGCGATTTCAAAGGCTGTGGTCGGTGGCAAGTCAAAGTTTTTGACGCAGGCGGGGAAACTTTCGGTTGCGGATTTGGTTGCGTGGGATTTTGTCAAATCGCAAAAGCGGAAGGAGGATGGATTGGAGGCGTGGGTTGGGACGGTTGAAACCGCGTCGCAGGTGCAGGAGGCGGTCCGGAAGGTGGATGCGGTGGCGGCGTCGGTTCACCATCTTGATGTGTTCCGGTATGAAATTATCAAGCAAGTCTCGGCGTTGACGGGTGTCGCAGCGGATGCCATTTATCCTTTGTTGGAGGAACCGAAGGATGCGTCTTTTGGAGATATCTCGCTGCCAGTTCCCCGCCTGAGAGTGCCAGGAAATCCCATTCAGCTGGCACAAAATTTGAGCACCAATGTGAGTTGCATCTTGGAGATTTCCATTTCAATGTGGGGAGTGACCACGTTGTAAAGAGACTAAGTTAACACACAACCAATATTGCACAATAGTTCCAAACCAACGATCTTATCACCAAAGTCTCTCCCGCCGGCCCCTTCCTCAACTTCAGCATCAACCGAACCACGCTCCGTGACCGTGTTATTCCCAGCGTTCTTACCCAAGAATCTACCTACGGTCACAACGCCAGCGGGTTTGGAAAACTCGGTGTCGTTGAATTCAGCAGTCCCAACATCGCCAAGCCCTTCCACGCCGGACACTTGCGAAGTACCATTATTGGAAACTTTATTAAAAACGTTTTGGAGGCGTCTGGGTGGGCTACGGTTTCGATCAACTATTTGGGAGATTGGGGGAAGCAGTACGGTATGCTTTGTGCATTCGGAAAAAGGAAATCTGGCTGGGAAGACTAAATCATGTGTTTCACCTTTGCAGGTTTGTTGGCGGTAGGATACGACAAGTACGGGTCCGATGAGGCGCTGAAGCGGGATCCTATTCGCCACCTGTTTGAAGTATATGTGAAGATTAACGTGAGTTGCCCAGATTTCGCGTTCGCACTTGATTGTCACGGGGGCTGAAGTTCGTCATTTTTCAAACGTCAAGGAGGACGCTCGGGAAGACGCAGTGGTTCATGACCAGGCTCGTGCTTACTTCAAACGAATGGAAGATGGTAAGCTAAAATTGGTGTGAGCTGGACTTGGTGGTCATGTGCATCCTTTCTTAATCGACCGTCTTCGCGGCTTTCCAGGTGATACATCAGCATTGGCTTTGTGGCAGAGATTCCGAGATCTCAGCATCGTCAAGTACAAGGAGATTTACGGCCGGTTGAATGTTGCTTTCGATATCTACTCGGGAGAGTCACAGTATTCTCTGAATCAGATGCGCGATGTGTTGGATGAGCTGAAGGACCTCGGCCTTCTTGTGCCGGACTCTGGCGCACTGATTGTGGACTTGAAACAGCACAAACTCGGCACAGCGGTCATCGGCAAGACGGACGGCAGCATGTTGTACCTGTCCCGTGATATCGCCGCGGCCATCGAACGTCAGGACATTTACAATTTCGACGACATGTTTTACGTCGTTGGGTCTCAACAAGACCATCATTTCCGCCAACTTTTCAAAATTCTTGAACTCATGGGGAAGCCGTGGGCGGAGCACTGCCACCACATCAACTTTGGGATGATCAAATCCAAAGACGGCAACATGAGCACGCGAAAAGGCACGGTGGTCTTTTTGGAAGACATTCTGGACAATGTCAAAGAGGAGATGCACGGGGTGATGAAGAAGAACGAGACAAAGTACGCTCAGATTCAAGACCCTGAGGTCGTGTCTGACCTTGTGGGGATCTCGGCCGTGGTGTTCCAGGACATGTCCTCTCGCCGTGTCAAGGACTATGAATTGGACTGGAACCGGATGTTGTCGTTTGAAGGCGACACGGGACCGTACCTTCAATTTGCGCACGCGCGTCTGTGCTCGATCGAACGTAACGCCGGGCTGACGCTGACACCTTCCTCGCTTGACCTCAGCCTGCTGACTGAACCGCAAGCGCACACACTTGTGGACGTGATTGCACAGTACCCCGACGTGATTCGGGATGTGGCGAAAACGTTGGAACCGTGCAATGTTGTATCGTATGCGTTGAAACTGAGTCATGCGGTTTCGAGTGCGTTGGATGTGATGTGGGTGATGAACCAGGAGAAGAGGCTTGCGGAGGCGCGGATGGCGTTGTATAAGAGTGCGAGGCTGACGTTGGGGAATGCGTTGAGGGTGATTGGGTTGAAACCTTTGGAGAGGATGTAGGTGTAGGCGTAGAATTGATTTGGTGTTTGGATTCTAGATGAAGGATGGATGTGGTGTAGGCGTAGTGAGGTTAGTTGGTGCAGGTGTAGTGAGGTTAGTTGGTGCTTAGAGGCCCAATATGTCAATAGAGAATCTAGGGTGGTGGTGATGATGATATGATATTTTGCCAAAAGAATCTTGTTTGGTGTCGGTTCATCCCATTTGATCAAACAATCCTTAAATGTTGAGGGAATCGCAATTGATACCATTCGCGGCGTTCCAAGCAGGTGTGAAGGTGGCGCAGCTTCCCATATGCTTGAGAGTTGACAGGGGTCATATCACGGACTTTCAACGCCGGCGTTAGGTTCATTCACTTTTCCCTCCAAAAGACACCCTTTGGGCAGAAGTTTTCAACCGGCATTGCATCAAACAAAATGGGCGCGCGCTTGGCCTGAGTTGGTCTGCGCTTCTGCGCTTTGCGACTCCGCCGTTCCCCCACTCTTGCTCCGACATGAGGCCAAAAAGAAGAGGAAAAAAAAAATGCGCGCCTGAAAAAAAAATTTTTTGGGAACGTGTCAACCGTCAGTGAATGCCCATGAATGCCTTTGATTCATTTGATATGCGGTATGACATGATATGGCATGACGGTAATAGTACAACATTTGCCATAACGCGTATAATTTTCACATGTCTCCTATCATGAATCCTCCACTCAAACTGCGCACCTTGGCTCTGGCATATGCAAATCGCAAAAACTCCCTCCAAAAAGAACCGCAAAAACCTCCGTGCCTTTTTGACAATCCCCCTCAATTCCATTCCCACATTCTCACGCCATCCCCATTTCAAACAAAAAGAAAACCGGCACACACACAGTCTTTCTTCCACTTTCAATTGCGAGCTACTGCTGCAGAAGAGCGTCGTCCCGCCCACAAACACCCAATTGCTTTTGGAGAGTAAACTGCGCGTCGCGTCGCGTACTTGACAGAGCGGAAGAATAACCTTGGTCCTGTCAACCTCGGCGCGAGCTACTTTTACTTTCGTCTGGTCAGCGTTCGGTGTATTAATTGACTGAAAGGTAAATTGCCGGGTGCTGTGCTGGTGATAGTGGGCAGTGGCCGGCGAAGGGGCGGAGGGATACCATTCCGACCATTGGCATTTCCGCAAACGTCTCCAAATGCTAACGACCTTTCTCATGGTTTACTCTCGCAGTGAAACAACACACTCTCAGTACCTTCCCATATCCCGCCTTTCTTCCTTCTTTCCCAACTTCAACGAAAAAAAAATGGTTCCCGACCCGTACGCATTCACCCACCTCCTTTCCCGCGGTCGCAAACGCAACCCGACAAAGCCATGGCAAACGCTTCCGCAACCTGTTCCTCTCGTCAAGGTCCTGTCAGAGCGACAACCCGGCACAAATTCTATTCGCTACATTGCTACCGGAATCACACCGGAAGCTGAAATGATTCTCAACCAACTTCCGGTGCCGATACATATCATTGCTTTCACGGGGTATGGAAGGTCGGGGAAGTCGTTCACTGCAACAAAGCTGAGAGAGGAGATTACTGGGAATGCTGAGCATAAGGTGAGAATATGGGGAGCAAAAGCAAATGTCGACATTTTTACATGTAAGATTGTGGGCTTGGATGCTGAATGGTTGTCGCCTCTTCCAGTTCGTCTCTGCACCTGGAAACGTCCCGTGCACTCACGGAATTGATATGATGGTAATGGAGAACCCGCGTGGTCGGGGAGCTATCGTGTTCCTTGACTGCGAAGGTGGTGGGAACAACAACCAGTCTGCTCTACCATTTGTCATTGGGTTGGCGGCTCGTTTGTCGACCAAAATGTACGTGTTTGAGCGCGGTTGTTTCACCACCGCCGGGTTGGATACGGTGATGCAAGTGATCAATATGGTATGTAATGGTAGATTTAAGGCTGTGCGGTGACTGTCCCAAGGAAAAACACCTTTGACTCTTCCGTTTTTTGCATAGGGGTACGCAACAAGTTCAGATGAAGTTGACATTACTCGGTCTTTGGTATTGGTGGAAAACATGTCCATCAATCAGGATATACCCGACCGCGTGTTGCTGGAGGATCTGCTGAGTCAAGAGGATGGCGACGAGCAAACCAACCGCGTTCGTCGTCTAATCCGGGAGCGCTTTGACGTAGCGTTCTGCAAACTTCCCTACAATGTCCGGGGCAACACGACATTGCATCACGAGGCTTGCCAGGCTTTGTCCGAAAATCTCTTGGAGAACCTGACGCCTTTCGTGATTGGTGGAGTACCGGTGGACGGTGGGGTGGTGGTGCAGCTGGTGTCTGAACTTCTAGCACAAATTCGTGGGGGTGGCAATCGCTTCAACATGGTCACAGCAACGGAAGCTCTTGTCTCAAACATGGCGGCAGAGGCGGCCAACACCGTCTGGATCGACTTCGTCGGCAAAGTTCGCAAACAAGGCAACCACCCCGTTCAAATCAACGGCCGCAAGCACCTCCGAACCGTCCTCCGCGAGATCGAAGGCGCTGCCAACAGCTCCATCAACGAGCTCGAATCCTTTACCGCCCGCCTCGTCCCGCAAGAACCAGCTGGCATTGCCCGGGCAACCTGGGACCGCAACTACCGCGTCTTTGAAGCCGACGTGCGTGCCGCGCATCAGCGCAAGTTTGACGAGCTGAAGCGGTACAATGCGTGGGGAGACACCGTTAACCGCGTCATCAACGAGGTCATTGCGTATGTGGTGGAGGCTATCCGCCACTTGATTCGCTTTGCAAGATTCTCGACGACCATGGTGATGATGAGCAACTACTGGTTCTGGAAGCACTCTATCAACCTCGTCACCGGGGTTGCCCATGGGGTATTGACCGGGGCTTAGAAAACGGAACGTGTGGGAAGATTGCTTGCGAAAAAACCGCACGAGTGTACGGGGCAAGAGATGATGAGCGGGTTGTACAGTATATTGGACACGAATGGTGGGTTGGGGGAGCGGTGCAAAGTTGCGGATACGGCGGGTTTCAGCATGCATATACCTTTGGGCGGGGGTTCCTTTGTGTTGTCTTCGTTTTTGTTGGGAGTTTGCGGCACGCAACGGGTGGGCGG
>JADGKA010000484.1:0-19608 GCA_027604605.1 Borealophlyctis nickersoniae
CAAGGCATCCTTGCGCGCGCAAAAGACCACGGAGATGGTCGGTTCAAACTCTACGAATATGGGCATGGCGACGTAATGGATTTGCAAAAATGCGAGGAATCAGAAGACGGTGTTCCTTGAAGACAAAGATCGGACATGGAAGCTGGATTGATGTTGCACAAGGGTCTCTGCATCCAGAAGAACCTGTATTGGCAAGCAGCGCTTGAGCATCGTCGTCCTCCTTTCCTCCTCCTTCTCTCTCCTCCTTCCTCCTCCTTGTCATCCTCTTTTCATATCCATATATTCAGAAAGCAAATATGCACAATGTCCCTATACAGTGTCCGCAGCCCACCGATCGTTTCCTGCAAGGTATGGCTGGTAACCGCCTCATCCACCGCTTCCGCATTTGGTTCAGTTGCTGTTGAGCATTAACACCACTAAGACGCTTCCTGGTCGAGCGATCATGAGACCCTCAATGGGCCTGATTTTTGCAGTGCGATCGAATTCCGAAAATCAACGGTCGCAGCCCCATCGCTCTCAATATCCTCGGTCCTTGCAATCCCAAACCGACTGTCATCCCCCACAGGTGCCCTAGTCGTCCCTCTCAAGAACGCGGTAGTATCCCTAACCTCGCTAGGTCCTCTTGAAGCCGGTGCAACCGACTTTTTGAACGTGAGCAAAAACCTGAATCCAACAAGATATGCCACCACCAGAACCGACTCGCGGTACGCCACAAGGGGGGCATTGAAATACGACACGACAAACGAATCCAGTACGGTCAAGACGACCGAAATGAGCATGAGAACCACCATACCCGCCAACAGACCCCATAACTCTTTGAAGGAGTGTCCCGTTTCGATCCCCCCACACGCCATTTTATGTGCTGGAGTCGCCATGTGCTTTTGTAGTCTGGTGACTGTCGCGACCATAAACACAGACACGCCCACGTCGAGAATGAACGCGTAGAAGTATAGGACATACATGAGCGGTACGAAGTGCATGTCGAGGCGGTCGCGGGTGACAAGCAAGGGGATGGTCATCGTCAGGCCGGTGAAGAAAAGGAGCGATACCCGGAGTGCTGGCGTGAGGAGGGGGGAGAAAAGGGAGATGGATTGGAACAGGTCGAGGCGATCTAACACGCTTAGGCCGTAAAACATGGCTGTGACCAGGGGAAAACAAAGTGTTGGGTTGATCAAACGGTGGCTGCATACAGACGGGCTCCACACTTACGCCCAAGTGATCGGCACACGATGGATACCCTCAGTAATTGATCAGGAACGCCTTCGAGAAACTCTTTCACGGCCTCCCCCTTCTCCTGCACGCCCGCGAAATGTCCCGCCATCGCAATAACCAAACCCCGCAATTCCTGAACCAACGCCGTCACATTTTCCGGCGACGTGAACCCCGCAACCACATCAGGGTCCGGAGTCGGATTCGGCACGACCATCGAATTCACCAGATCATAGAATTCGGGGTACACCAAATACCGCAAGTTCGTCTGTGTAGTGGACGCGATGAACCCCCCCACAGTGACATCAATCTGCTGCCCCACAAACACCGACAACTCCGCTCCTTGATCGATCCCCTTCCTCACCGCCTCAGTCGCATTTTCCCTCCCCCACCGATCCGCCTGCAGCACCCCCCACAACGTCGCATTCTTCTGTCTCACCACCACAAGCTCCGCCCGCATCTCAATCATCCGCGTCCGTATATCCGCCAAGTCGCCCTTGGCAGGCTCGATCTTCACCAGCACCACTCCGAAAAACCATTGGTTGAACGTGATGCACAGCAGGCTCGCGAGGATGAGGCATTGGATACGCGGGAGCGGGAAGACGCGTCGACGGAGTTGGGTGGTGGTGTGGAAAAGGAGGGTGGTGGTGCTCGCGAGGGCGGTGGCGAATTCAAATATGAGGGCGATGATGGTGAAGGGTTCCCACATTTTGGAAAGAGGTCTGTCTTGCCGTTAAGTGGATCTTTGGTCGTAGCGACGGCGGATATTTTGGTGACGCGGAACGAGGGGAGAACCCCTTCGATCATTTCGTTTTCCCGGGATGTGCTCTTGAATAAATGCCTCAAAATTAAATTCATTAAAAGTAAATAAACCCCTCCGTCTATTTGTGGCGCGTCTGACCCAACCCAAAAACCCAAAATCCCTCAACAGTTGATTCTAGCCCCCCTCATTCGGCCCGCTGTGGTGAACCCGCTTTGTGCGCCGTGGACTCTATCGACTCTTGGGGGAATGGCCACCTGCATGAGTAGAGTTTATCACATGGTGCTCCGGATTTCTTCCTTGTCCTCTGGAAACTCTGTTGCGGCATATCTCTTTGCGGGTCTAGCAGCACCTTCTCCATGACTGTCGACCGAAACCACGGACGATGGAGCTGCGACGGAGCTGCCCTCTCCAGCCTTTTATACTGATCCGGTGTGGCTTGGAAGCGGGATGTGATTGGTTGGAACGTAATTCATATACTGTATTTGGATATTATTGGCAATTTCCGAAACACTTTGGCGTGTCCGAAACCGAAACAGGGAGCGGCGTGCTTTGCTCTGCTTTGCTCGGTGCGGGGGCGGGGTTGGCGGAAATGGGTCTCCTTCCTTCGACATGTTGACATTTGACTCGCCTCGTTCCCTATAAAACACTGCCAGCGCACAGGAAATTTGCTTCAGTTTTGCAACCAGCCAAGCGAAAAAGCTTTCCTTCCCATTCCCGGTCCTCACAATGCCCTCGACGACACCAACCAAAGCCGTCCGGCGCATGTTTCAGTCCCTTTCCCACAGTCCCCGTCACCCCGAACCCTCTGCCTCCTCGTCAAAACTTACCCCTCCTCCAGCCAATTCCGACTCTAAATTCTCCTCCCTATTCCGTCGACCCAAAGGCAAGAGAAAGGTATCCGCCCATGAAACGGTGCCAACTCTAGAGTGTCCCGAAGACACGAGCGATGAACAGGAACGCCACGTCGTCACGGATAGACATGTTAACTTAGCAGCCAAGTATTACGCTTTTGCGGAAAAGCTAATGTTTGGACGGGACGGGCAAAAGAAGGATGAGAAAAAAGCCATCAAGTATTACACCAAGGCGGCAGAGTACAAGAATGAAGATGGTGCTCAAGCGCAGGCGGTCCTCGGATTCTGTTATGAATTTGGACTTGGGGTGAAACAGGATTTCTTGGCCGCGGAACGATTGTACATGGTAGCAGCAAATAAAGGCAATGGCTTGGGTGCGTTGAATGGTCATGCCAAAAAACGGCCGCAATGGTACCACTATGAATGTCTGATTTTTCAAACAATTGCGTCCAAAGCGGCGGCACAATTAGCATTTCTACGACGATACGGCAGGCCGAACGTCAAGATTGATCGGGTGGAGGCTGGGATCTGGGCAAAGCGCGTCGCGGAAATTGGTCCCTCCGCCATTCAATGGATAGTACGAGCTGCCGACGAGGATGATCACCCAGCAGGTAGGATCAACGCCATGGACATCAAACGATTGTAACCTTCCTAACCTATGGCCTCTCTTTAAAATGATGTTTATAGCAAACTACGCGCGCGGGGTCTGCCACCATGACGGGTAAGTCAGCCGATTCATCCATTCTTCCACCACAACAAAGTATTTTCCGATATTGACAAACTGGACGTTATCAGTGTCGGAGGTCCGGTGGACGCAGCCAAAGCAGTCTCATATTACAAACGTTCCGCAGCGCAGGGACATCCCAGAGGAGAAGGAATACTGGGATACTGCTACGGAGAAGGGTTTGGGGTAAAGCAAGACGAACGAAAGGCGTTTGAGCTCTATCTGAAAGCGGCACAGCACGGGGAAAGCGTTTCAATGTACAATGTGGCTCATTCGTATGAGGAAGGGATTGGCGTGGAGCGGGATCTGCAAAAGGTAGGCCGAAATTGCGTTTATAATGACGATTGAACGGGATCTGAATGCTCAAACTCGTCCAGGCGGTGGAATGGTACACAAAATCCGCAAATCTAGGCAATTGCTATGCGCAAAACAGTCTCGGATACATATATGAGGAAGGATTGGGCGTGCAACGCGACGAGGCGAAGGCAGTGAAATGGTACAGGATGTCTGCGGAGCAGGGGTATCCATGGGCGCAGTGTAATTTGGGATACTGCTTGCAAAGTGGGGTTGGTGCGCCGAAGAATGAGGTTGCGGGGTCGTACTGGTACCAACTGGCGGCGGTGCAGGATCATTCGAGGTGGGTTGCGTGCATTCCGTTTAAGGAGGATATCGCACGGAGTTTCACCGTCACTACCAACAGGGCGCAACATAACCTGGGACACGCATATCAGTACGGGATCGGCGTGGAGAAGGATGAAAAGATGGCCGTGGATTGGTACCGCCGGTCCGCAGACGCTGGCAACGGCTTTGCGATGCACTCCCTGGGATACTGCTATCAATACGGCATCGGTACAGCGGTTGACGAGTCCAAAGCGTTTCAACTATACTTTGAATCCGCATCTCTGGGACATGCACCAGGTGAGTTGTGGGTTATCCCTAATCTTCATATCGTAAAAGCAGCAAAATTGATTAACGCCTCTTCTTTGCTGCGTTCCAGCGCAACTAAGTCTAGGATGTTGTTACCGCAACGGGATCGGTGTTGAGCCTAATGACAAGGAAGCTTTCAAGTGGATTCGCGCGAGCGCGTTAAATGGCAACGATATGGGCAAAAACACTTTGGGACACCTCTATGAAGACGGGATCGGTACGGAAAAGAACGTGAGGAAGGCCATGTACTGGTACACGCAGGGGGCGAAATTGGGGAATGCGTGGTACGTTTTTCTTTGACTAGGGCGAATGCATGTATGGTCGTTTACTGTAACTTACACGTTTATGAAGGGCACAAACAAACCTTGCAGCGTTACTGAGCGAGGGTCGCGGCATTAAACACCGGCAAAAGGAAGCTGTTCGCTTACTCCGCCTTGCGGCTGCGCAAGGGCACGGGAGGGCGCAAATGCGGTTGGCGAATCATTTGTTAAAGGGCAGAGGGTGTGAGGCGAATCCGGAGGAGGCGGTGGGGTGGTTGGAGAAGGCTGCTGAGAATGGTAAGACTGGTGAGACTGGCGAGCGTTATGGCATGAAACTTTCCTCATTTGAAATTGGCAGGTTGCGTCGCTGCCATGTCCAAACTTGCCGAGTGCCTTGAGGCTGGGACTGGATGTGCCCAGGACCTCCCGCGGGCAGTCGTATGGTTGGAAAAAGCGGCTGAAAACGGTGAGTTCAGTTCTCCCACGCGCCATTTGCACCGACTCTAACTCATGTTTCCGTCCGTAAAACCCAGGCTGCGTCGACTCCATGTCCACCCTCGCGCATTTTCTCGAAACCGGCTATGGGTACGGCAACACCCCCAACATACCCCGCGCGGTCCACTGGTACGAACAGGCGGCGATGTGGGGCGACCATAAAGCTTCCGAACGACTGATTGCCCTCGTCGCTAATCCGTCCTTTTTGGAGACTGGTGGGAGTGCAAAGATATTTGCGTGGGGTTATGTTGCACCCGCTGCGTAGTGTTTGCCATGCTGTTTCTCTTTTCTCCTTACATATGTTTATATAGAATTGAAGAGGGGCGGCAGGTGGGAATTTAGATGTATTCTGTTTTTTTTTTTCTTAATCATAGTAGTGTTTGTATAATATACATCTTTTTGATTCAGCATGGTTGTGATGGGTTCCTCGCTGGGAAATATCAGCAGATCTTATTTATCAAACGTGCGCATCGCTCCAAATTCACGGGCGCGAGGAAGAGTAGATAAGCGGGATGAAACCCAAAAAGAAGCTGTCGCACGCTTTCAATTCCGTGGACCAACACCGGGTCCATTTACCATCACCGTCGTACTTCGTTTTCGAAATATATTGATCCTGCGTACTCTTGCTTTCGCCAAATTTAAGGATGTTTGGAAATTCTCCCATTTAAGTATCTACCAATTCAGCTTCCTCATAATCCCTGCCCCGATCAACCGGAGGACCCATGCATATCCAACCCACTTTCCTCCCACCATTTGAGAACCGCAACGTGACCATTGCGTTCCGCCGAATTCATGGGATTCTCGGACCACCGCAAATCCAACCCACTATCCTTCCACCACTGGAGCACGGCCACATGACCGTTCAAGCTTGCCCAATCCAAAGCACGTCGAGACCACTTCATCTCCAACCCACTATCCTTCCACCACTGGAGCACGGCCACATGACCGTTCAAGCTTGCCCTATCCATTGACCCTGTTGTCCACTTCATCTCCAGCCCACTATCCTGCCACCACTGGAGCACAGCCACATGACCGTTGTAGCTTGCGCCAACCATTGACTCTATTGTCCACTTCATCTCCAGCCCGCTAGCCTTCCACCACTGGAGCACGGCCACATGACCATTCATGCTTGCCCGATCCAAAACAAGTCGAGACCACCGCAGAGGCCGTCCGCTTTCCTTCCACCAGTTCAGGAGCGAAATTTGCCCCTTTGCGCTGGCAGCGTTCATGGTTGCGTGGCGCAAAACGGGGATGGTCGCGTCCCGCACACGAAGGAAGCGAAACTGGACGGCGAGGCGAAAGCGTTCTATGGGTGGCAGGAGGAAGAGGATTTGCTCGATAATTTCCGGGGGAAGGGATGGGAGTGGGGTCGACGTATTACGTAGGCTCAACATTTGCCTCCTCCGACGAGCGGGCGCCCGGGGCCGTGGGTGGGGAGACGGAGTCAAAGGCCTTTTTGAACGCGGGTTACTTTGCTTAACCTTCCGCATTGCAGATATTCTAGCTAAGTACAAGACAGATAGGTAGGTAATTTACAGAAGTTGGGGGGCGAGAAGGGGGCACTGTTGTCAACCAGCTTGTCCCCGTCGATTACCATGGAAACCGCGCCACAATCCAACATGCTTGAGCACAAGGTATCCGTTCACATTCAATGGAATCTCATCTTGCACTGTCCCATATATCTCTCTCCTCCCATGCATCATCGGTTCAGGCCTCTACCTCCCCTCACAAGCATGCCGTTCGACCCACCCTCTTTCAAAGATCGCAACATCCGTTGCCCGCGCTGCTGCTGCTGGACTGGCAGTTCGAGTCATCCGTGTCGCATATCACAGTTGTTGACAACGGGTTCCAGATGAAAGGTATCCAAAGAGTTCCCCGATTATCCGACCCGGGCCGGCCCCGAAAGTCCAACAACATTTGATCATTTTGCACACCAGGGAATCTAACACTACCACAACGCAAAAGATGAAACTTTTATCCATTTGCATCCTGGTCCTCTCCCTCTGTACAACCGATGCTTTAGCGGCGCGTACTTCCACATCCAAACTCCCGGTACGTCTTATTTCCTCATCCCCGCTTTCCTCATCCAACGTCGCCTACCAATCTCCTCCTAGTGCCCCACAGACTGCGGCCTCCCGGCCCTAACCAAAAAATGCCCCGATGGGTCCGCAACCGGTCTTGAATGTTTTTTGCGTCCAGGAGAAAGCCAGTGTCGGGTTGGGTGGTTCAGTGTCCGAGACGCCAAAGGATGACTGTATCGACGTTGTTGCCTGTACCGGAGATGAGTTCTACTGTGGCGGCAGCAAGTGTGGTGGAAACCACTGCGGTTGCAACGACTGCGGTGGAAACGACTGCGGTGGAAACGACTGCGGTGGAAACGACTGCGTCGCAGCCCACTGAGACCGCAACAGGGACCGCTGAGACGGCAACAGGGACCGTTGAGCCATACACGCCGGTATGACCAGCCTGCACTTTGTCTGCGTTTTCTGATACTGATGATCTTGACCGCATCAGTGCCCTACACCCTGTTTTGTCCCTCTCATTGCACGACAATGCCCGAATGGGAGTTGGATTGGTATGGCATGTTATTTGAAGAATGATGGGAAGACGTGTGAGGCGCTCTGGAAGCCATGTCCATGAATTCAATAAAACTAGAGGTGACTGGAGCTTGAACGTCTGTGATTGTTGAATATTCAGACCATTTCTGTATTGTTTGGTCCTTGTTTTCGCTGAGACGACGGTATCCAGAGAAGCAGAACGGGATCGTTTCTTGGTGGACAGCGCGTCGTAAAATTCGCTTGCAGACAACTGTCCTGTCCTGCCGACGGAAACTAATACTGGTTTAAGGTTGCCAGAAGCGATATTACAGACGCGGCGGATCATTTAAACAGTAGCGTCGGTGGAGTGGTTCTTCTTGGGGAACACCCCGTTTAGACGCAGTTTCGACTTTACGGAGTGGCGCAGCTCCGGGGTGTCCGACCCTTCGGACTGGTGGAAAGTTCAGGTCCGTTTGACGATCGTTCGCAAAACCATGAGCACCCCGAGCTCAGACGCACCCTCCCCAGCAACCCCAAGCTCAACGGCAGACTCTGACTTTGTAGACTCCTCAGACCCATTTGTCGACTCAGACGCTGCACCCGCCTCCTCATCTTGCCGCCCAAAGAAACGCACAACCAAACGGCCCCCCACACCCCGCAAAACCTCCGCTTCCAAGAAATCTTCAACAGCCAAGAAACCCGCACGAGGAAAATCAAAGCTCGGCATCTCCTCTCCCGCTTCTGCATCGTCGTCACGGTCGTCCACTTCCACGCCCGCGGGTGGGGAGAATGACTACACCAATGCGAGTTTGGAGGTGTTGTTAAAGCGGGAGGAGGAGTTGCAAGGGATGATTGACGAGCTTGTGAGTGAGATTGAAAAGTTGGAAACTCAGCTTAGTGAGAAGGAAGGGAACGCTGTGGAATTGGATGATCAAGGTTAGCTGCGTTCTGGCTTTAAGTAAGAGGTCTGTCGCATCGCGACTGATCGAGTCACTGGGCAGATATCAATTACGAAGAATTTGAGGCTCCCCAGTGGTGCGTTCCCATAAAGGCCAATGTGCTGGACTTTGAGTGGGATGTGAGTATGTGAAGATCAAAACTTGCAAGAGGATACAGTGAAGCTCACCGCATTATCCATTATCCCTGTCTCTCAGACCCTCGCCACAACATGTCAGTTCGATGTCATTTGCATGGATCCGCCATGGCAGCTTGCCTCTTCAGCTCCCACTCGCGGGGTAAAACGCTCTCATTCTCTATCGCAGCATGCGCGGTGTTCTTTTGCTAACTCGACCTTCTTATTGATCAGGTTGCAATTGGGTACCAGCAACTCCCAGACCAGCTCATCGAAGGACTTCCCATTGAAAAGCTCCAAACAAATGGCTTTATATTCATATGGGTGATCAATAACAAATACACCAGGGCGTTTGAACTCATGGAGAAATGGGGTTATACGTGAGTGTTTCGCTCCCGTCTTTTTCACTTCATCTCTTGTCTTAATGTCGGCTCTCGATGCAGCTACGTTGACGATATCACTTGGGTGAAGCAAACGGTGAACCGGCGCATGGCAAAAGGGCATGGCTACTATCTGCAGCACGCGAAAGAAACGTGTCTTGTAGGTCGCAAGGGAGAGGATCCACCGGGATGTCGGCATGGGGTTGGCTCTGACGTGATCTTCTCGGAGCGGAGGGGACAGAGTCAAAAGCCGGAGGAGTTGTATGCGATGATTGAGGAGATGGTGCCTAATGGTGCGTTGTCTGAAATGGTCTGGGATGTGGGATAGGAAGCTGATGCGCATTCCTTCTTTTTCAGGGAAGTACTTGGAGATTTTCGGCAGGAAGAACAATTTGCGGGATTATTGGGTGACGATTGGGAATGAGCTGTGATGCCCCTTAACTCTTCTCAAAGAATCAATGGGGGAACGAGCAATATTTCTTAGACAATTTGATGCGAGTGGATTCCGCTACATACTCGCTAATCGGTGCTAATTACAACACGAACGCTATCGCAGTTCTCCCCTAACCTAGGAGCACCTTCCCACCTCTACCGGGCTGTTGACTCTTTGCCACAGCCTCTTTGACCTTCTCCAATGGGTACCTCTCGCCAGTGTATGGTTTCATCAGACCCTTTCCCATGAGTTCCAGGGCTTCGCCTGTCCAAGCGTCGAGCTCTTCGGAAGAGGCCTTTGCCATTTCAGCAGTAACCCAATATCCCGTGAAAACGATTCCACGGAAGAGGGCCGCCGGTGCGTCGATGTGGGACTGGAAAGGCAGTGCCTTTAAAACGCGCACTTTGCCCGAGCATCATCAAAAAAGATGGGTTACTTACGACAGTGCCCTCCATGATGCCGTAAAGATAAATGTATCCCCCATCTCTCACAGCCATGGACAGCGCCAAAGAGGCATCCCCGCTCACAGCATCCACAGCTCCGTAAACGTGTTTCCCACCCGCGGCAGCTCGGATGGCCTCCGCTACCTCGTGCGGTTTCTTGCCTTCACTTGAGACGACTGCGTCAGCGCCAAGGGCTTGAAGTTCGGGAATTTGAGCCGAACGGCGCACGACATTGACGGTCTGTCGTTATTAAATGCATGGAGGCATTTGGAGTCTGTGCGTGGAATGATTGGGAACCGGTTGTTTCGTACCTTGATCCCACGGGCTTTGCAAACTTGAATCATCATCCGCCCCAAAGTTGATCCAGCGGCGTTCTGAGCAAGGTACTCGCCCTGGATGTCACAGACAGTTATGACTTCTCCTCGAAACCAACCTCCACCAGGTTCCGCAACTGAATACCTGCGGGACGTTCAACTTTCTCAACATGCCAAGGACAGTGTATGGATTCACAACAAACTGAGCTGCGGTTTCGTCAGAGATGTTTTCGGGCATTATCTGCGGGTTGGTTTTCTTGCTTCAAAACCTGTAGTCTTCCTGCACCCAGCCCGCACCGATGAGGTGACCCACCACAACATCCTTCTCATCCACAACCAGATAGTCTTGCCACGAGCCGTTACCCTGTTTGACGTAGTTCAACAAGAGCGGGACCACGCGTTGGCCGGAACTGACTGAACATCCGTTGGAGAGAGATTAAGGATAAAAGGGTGGATGATTACCGTAGTCGACGCATGTAGCCCACCTTTTTTCACGCCAGAGCCCACGCTCTCCACGACGCCCATTCCCTCAAGCTGCAAAGGTTCAACCAAACAACAATGCCGGTAGAAGTCAACAACGTGACGAAAATGGACGGTCTACAATCCACAAACAGCATTGATTTACTTACACCTGGAGTGGCGGGAAACTTTTCCGGCCTGAAGCCAGGGTAGATACCCATGATGCTGAAGATATCAGCGGGGTTCTATTGTATAGTTGATTGCGTGGTGAGCGGGAGTGAAGGTGCGATGGGCTGGACCAAGTTTCTCACGGTACGCACCACCGGCCTCAATTGCATCTTGATGAGCACTTGTCCGGGTCCCGGCTCTGGTTTTGGGACCTCATTGACAACGAGAACCTCTTCGAACTTTCCGAACTTTGTAAGTTGCACGGCCCGGGGCATTTCTGATCGTTGATGATGAGTCGCAAGGACTGTTGAGAAAGTTGGAACGCGAGGGTACCGATGAGGATGTGAAGGTGGTGTTCAAGTCTTTTGTTGAGCCAGTGGTTGTTGGAGGACTCACTCTTTATGTACCCAAGACTGATGATCTTTTTGTCAGCGACGCCGATGATACTGGTGGTGATGAGTTGCAAGGTATGACCTTTGTGTCAGCGACGCGTGCTGGCGTCTGAGCTGCTTGAGTCCTGTGTACCGGTATCCAAACTTTCCACCGAATTCTGCACCATGGGAGGATTTACCACTTTTGCGAATCTTTGCATTGAGATACCGACGCACATGAAAACAATGGAGCGCAGCCGCTATTGTGATTTTCCGATCTTGGTACCAGTAAAATATCCATGTGATTAGGTATGCAAGCTGCAAGGTTCATTTCCTTATTCTGACTTTCAAATATCGCATGCCACGGGAATAATGGTCATCCGGTTCCTCTTTTAAAGCTAGAAGCTCAACCAGGAAACCTTACATGGACTCCGCCAGCAATACGTCCGCACATCCCGCATCAGGTGGGTATCCAAAGACTCCGCTGGTCCGCGATGGGGCAAAGATTAAAACAAATGATAATGCAGGGGAACGGGTATCATCGAAAAAGGCAATGGAGCAGCAGAAGGCAATGGAGTCAGGTCCATCGTCGGAAGGACATGGATCATCCCCCGAATCCGCCGGCGGTTCAGCACGACAGACGCACTCACTGCCGGATGCTTCACCCGACTCGAGTCCGCAGTCGTGGTCAGGACTATCAAGCCCTGAACCCATGACGCCATCTGAAAGCATGTCACGATTATCGATTTCTCCTGCGTCCAGTGAAAGCGATGTTAATAGCATAAAAGAGGAGGAGGTTATGGATATTTTGAAGAAACGGCTAGAGCCAGAGGTGCTCTCGGAGACAGGAGGAGGTCACGAAGAAACCATCGGGGCGAAAGGCGATTCACATCGTCCTCCAGCCATGAGCGCCAGAAACAGTACAATGGAACAAAATGCCGACGTCCAAAACGCCGAAAATCCCCGTTCTTCTGCATCGGCAAGACATTCTTCTGCATCGGCAAGACATTCTTCTGCATCGGCAAGACAGTCTACTATTTCTGGGCCGAAAGCAACCGAGCTGACTCCCGGGACATCATTGCGAGTCATCATCCCTCATCACGCCGCCGACTCAGAAGAACTTGAGCTCGATGTCGGTGATGTAATAGAGCTGGATTTGACGCCTGCCACCGACGACGAGTATTGGTGGTATGGAACGAACCGGTCATGGGGGCTAAACAACGGTCAGAAGGGGTTTTTTCCGGCAGAATGCGTTCAAATTGAAAAATGGGAGCCACCGCCTCCTGAGGAGTTCGTTCGGCCAACTGAAATCCAGCCCGTCACGGTTGCGGAATATGAGAGGGATCACGAAGAGGAGAAAGAAGTGGAATTTGAGATTCCGAAGTCGGTGCCACCAGGAACAAAAGTGAAGGTGGAACGTAAATATGAGCCGGCGAAGACAGATGAGATAGACTTGCAGATTGGGGACATTGTTGTTGTAATGGAAGCTCCGGAAGGGGGTTGGTGGCGGGGGATGAAAAACCTTGGGGAGAAAGAGCCGAAAAGCGGATGGTTTCCAGCCACCTGTGTGTCAATCGACGAAGACGTTGCTCCGCTGAAGAAAAATGTGCCAGAACATGGCAGCACTTCATTGGTGGCAGGCGGAGCGTTCACTGACGACTCTCAGACTTCGTCCAGCGATTCACCGAAGCGAAAGTCCTGGTTCAAGCGGATTGTTCCGAAACATCTCGGTCCTACGGGCGGGAAAGATGAACGCGGGAAAGGGAAACGTGTCCGTTCTCTGTCGGCACCTCCCGCACATACGAGTGGTGGGCAGGGGCATCATGTCGTTGGAACCTCCCTTGGAACGCTACCGGACTGCTCCGAGGCAAGTCTGTCAAGCCAGTCGCGGGAAAGTCTTCCATCTCGAACTCCGACCCTTTCACGAGGGAGCCGAACGGAGCCCCCAATTCCAGCAAATAACCGCACGGAGAGCTCCCTTCCGCCATTCCAACCCGAAACATCCAGTCCATTATCAGCCGCAAGTACGACTCTCGCAGTAAACCAATTAGATAACGTTGTTGCCCCGGTGGATGTGCCCGTACCTATCACTCCGGCAGCTACCGCCCCAGAACCTCCCGCTCCCGCGCCGCCCCAAGTAGAAGAGCCACCGAAGATTGAACAACCGTCCCAACCTTCACAACCTTCACAACCTTCACAACCTTCACAACCGTCCCAACCTTCACAACCTTCACAACCTTCACAACCTTCACAACCTTCACTACCTTCACAACCTTCACAACCTTCACAACCTTCACAGCCTTCACAACCTGAACCCGAACTCCCGACATCTCCTATCCTCCCCGCCAAAGTCCACAAACGATCCAAAAGCGCACCAGTAGTCTCCATTCCCGACCTGAGTCTCATACCTTCAGACGACTCGCCTGCTCCCGCAAGCCCTCAAATTCAGCAACCTCCCACACCGCTACCGCTGGATGCTGGGTCAATTCACGGAGTTGTTCGAATCGGTCAAGAGGATACCCGACATTTGGGTCCCGGACGGTCATGGCAGGACCGCGTTGCTCCGGTGGTCTTGGAGAATATGTCCACTAGGGAGAAAAAGAGAATGACGGCAATTTGGGAGTTGATCGTGACGGAGAGGGACTATGTCAGGGATTTGCGGATTATTATTGAGGTTGGTGTTGCTTTGAAGCTGCGCAGTTGCTACGTGTCTGCAGAATGTTGTTGCGGCCATTTGTTAAATGCTAATTCTATCCCTCTTCCTGATGCAGCATTTCATGAAACCCATGATGGACAGAAAGTTGGCAACTCCAAAAAACATTGATGCGGTATTCTCCAACACTGAGCAATTGCTCCCTGTAAACGAGGTAACTGACTGGCAGCCGTTTGATGACATCTGCCGCATCGCTTTAAGTCTCGTGTCCAAAAAGAAATTGTTAGGCTTGTTGGAATTGAGGCTAATGGAGAATCCATTGATCGAGCAAGTTGGGGATATCCTTGTGGATGTGGTGCGTTGTTCTAGAAATTGCACAGCTCAAACAGTATTTGCATGCATCTGCTCATTTGTCATGAGGCAAACAGACGGACCATTTCATCAGTTACACGGTGTACTGCAGCAACCACAACACATCGCTCTCCAAAATAAACGCACTGATGCAGTCAAAGCGGGAAGTTCGCGCATTTTTGGAGGTATGGATTCCTGTAATGGCGAATTTCGGTCGCTTTGAGGATGACATAATTCTTTGAAATGCAGGAGGCATATAAAAGCCCCATCACCCGTCAGCTAGACTTGCAAGGATTCCTCATCAAACCAGTCCAGAGGATTTGCAAATATCCCTTGCTGATTAAAGTATGCAATCAGATTCGTTGTTTGTTCGGTTACTTTTACATAAGCTGATGACATTTCGAATCATCAGGAGATTCTCAAGACAACCGATGAAACTCACCCTGATTACCTTCAACTCAAAGATGCACTGGAACGCATCCAAGGCGTTATCAGTATTGTTAACGAGGGTGCGAAACAGGCGGAAGGGTCGCGGAACATTTATCTCATCCAGTCGAACTTTACGGAAGTGGGTGTTACGGGTTGTTTTTGACAGCTTTACGGAACGCCAGTCCATTCCAAAATCCTCTAACCCTTGCTGCAACATCCTCCGTTCCAGAGATTGAATATTGCAACCCCAACCCGCCACTTTGTTCGCGAAGATACAGTGAACGTTCACTTCGGGGATGGGAGGAAAACTGGCCGAAAACTGTTCGTGTTCAACGATCTCATGATTTTGGCGCGGAAGGATTGGAGGGACAAATACCATTTGATTGATAAAGCGGCTTTGAGAGATTGTAGAATGGCTGATGTATCCGACGATGCTGACAGTAAGTTCGTTACTCTTCACATTGGCGGTTATAATACCGCGGGATTGCTTGATACTAGTACTGATTCGAAAATCAAACCCATTTTGCATATACTCAAGATCACCACACCAACTTCATGGAGTTGGAAATTGTCCCGCAAGACGGCGGCCAATCACCGGACCGTTACCTTCTTTCCATGAGTTCCCGCGCGGCCAAGCAGTCTTGGCTCGACACTTACCGCAACCTCACTCAGCTCAGCATCAAAACAAAGCGTCTGTCAGAGACTGGATCTACTCAATCCGCTCGCCTACACAGCGATAATGAAGACGAAGGGGCATCCCGTCGAAACTCGCACAAAAAGTCCTTGGAGGAATCAACCGTCGCCCGTGCGGCGAGGGCAATGCAGGCCGAATTGGACGCGCAACGGAAGCGTATCGCTGAGATAGAGGCCGAATTTAAGGCAGAGAAAGCCGCGTTGGAGGAAAAGTTGAAGGAAATGCAGAGCAATTTAAGCGTCAGTCAGAAGCGAGAGTCGGATCTTACCGCCAAATTGGTGGACGCTGAGGCTGCGCAGACGGCCATGCATCGCGCACATATGGAGATTATGGAGCGGGTGGCGGAACAGGAAGCCGACAATGAGTGTGCAAGGGCCGTGGTAGCGAAACTGGAACACGAAGTGAAGGAGTTGGTGGCTGTTCGGGACACGTCGCAGCAGCGGGTGAAGATGCTGACAGAGGAGACTATTCAGCTGAATGAGGATTTGCATCGAATGACTTTGAAGATGGAAGAGGTGGAGAAGGGATGGGAAACCAAGTATCATGTGAAGGTTGAGGAGTTGGAAGCATCGCGGCAGGAGCTGACGGCGGCTCTTGAGAAGGAGCGGACGGAAAGAAGTCTGGAGCGGGCAACAATGGCTGAAAAACATCGGGCGGAAATTGTTGCGATCACTGGGAAGTTGACTGCTGAGCGGGATACGGCCATTGCGACTTCTCAAAAGATCCAAAAGCAGTCGGAGGCGAAAATCCAGCAGATTCAAATAGAGGCAGATGCTCAACTCGTTCGACAGAAAGAAGAGGCCGAGGCCCAGATTGAAGAGTTGCAAACTAGTCTGAATCAAGAATTGGAAAAACGCGAACAGGAGTTGCGGGACGTCGACCATGAGAAAACGACGCAAATCCAGAGTCTTACCGCCGAACTGGAGGCTCTCAAAACGATAACGTATCAGGAAAACGAGGGGCTGAAGCGGAGCCTCGGTGAAGCCCAGCAGCACCTCCAAAAACGCGAGGCAGCCATCCGCGAAAAGGAAGCAGAAGTCCGTAAACTCGAACTCGAGCTCACACAACAGTCAGCAGAACTCTCCCGAGCTTCAGCTCTGGTGGAGTCCACCAAACTTGAATCCCGGAAAGCGTTGGACGAGCGGCACCAAACCCTGGCACGCAAAGAATGCGAAATTGCCGAGCTGAGTCGCAAGCTCGCCAACAGCGCCGAGGAAATTCGGTCCCTTCAGACGGACCTCGACAGAGCCCAATCCACCGCCCTTCAGAATCAGAAGGCCGCTGCGGACGCGCTCGCGCGTCAACAGGACGAAATCAGCCACCTGCGCGCGGACAAAACGAGGTTAGAGCAGCAACTACACAATGCCGACACGACCCACCGCGAGGTGCTGAAACAGTTTGAACAAGCCAAGCTGCA
This sequence comes from Borealophlyctis nickersoniae, assembly GCA_027604605.1. Lineage (NCBI taxonomy): Eukaryota > Fungi > Chytridiomycota > Chytridiomycetes > Rhizophlyctidales > Borealophlyctidaceae > Borealophlyctis > Borealophlyctis nickersoniae. Next base: position 16,951 of record JADGKA010000484.1, read on the forward strand.
CCATGCCAGTTTATCCGAAACAAATCGCCAACTCGCATCCGACCACGCGCGGCTGAAAGATACCTGCAGCAAGCAGGTGGCCCAAATCGCGCAGTTGACCCAGGAGAGGCAGAACCTGGTGCGGCGCGTCGCGGAGTTGCAGGAGGTGATTCAGAAACGCACCCAGGAAGTGGCTTCGCTTTCTGATTCTGAAAAGTTGTTGAAGGAGCAGTTGCAGAAACAGGGCGGGTGGGCTCATCAGAGTGTTTTGAGAGCTGAGCGAGCGGAAGGGCAAGTGAAGGAGCTGGAACGTCAAAAGAGTATTTTGGAGCGGGAAGGAGAGGAAAGGAGGGTTGCGCTCCAGAAAGAAGTGGCGGAATTGAAATCCCGGCTAGGTACTGTTGAAGAGGAAGGGAGGATGAGGTTGGAGAGGGAGTTGAGTGAATTGCGGGCACGGATGGGCGCGGAGGCTCGGGAGGTGTTTGAAAGACTAACGTCTGAAAACCATGATTTGAGGGAGAAGATGCGAACGGAGGTTGGCGAAATCCGTGAGAAGCGCGAGAGAGAGCGGACAGAGTTCCAAGAGCGGATGGATCTCGTTGAGCGGGTCGAAAAGGAAACGGCGGCTGCAAAAGACAGGGTCGAAAAGGAGAATGCGACGTTGAGGGAACAGATGGAAAAGGTGGAATACGAGTACCGCGAAAAGGCAAAGACAGCGTCGCAATTCAAGCGACGCGTGAGGCAATTGGAGAGCGAGAATGGAGCGTTGATGGATCAACTGAAGGAAGTCACTTCCTCTTTGGAGAGCTACGAGTCTCAAAACAGGCAGTTGGAGAGCACGTTGCGGACTGTAGGCGACGAAACAAGTCAACTGCGGGCACGTCTCGCAGCAGCGGAGAAGGATACCGTTGCAATGCAACACAGATTGCAACTGTACAACGAAATCGACAAAAAGTACATGGACCTCCGTGAGGAATCCAACAAAGTGGCACAAGTTGCACGGGGATACGAGGAAGAAATCCGTAAATCCCATATCGCGCACTCCCGTCGAGCAAGGGACGTATCAGCTCTTCAAATAGTTCTAAGCGAAATAGCAAAATCCATCAACCTCCCGCCTTTACCCACCTACTCTCTGACACCCTCCACAAGTCAACTCATGCTCCAACACGCCCAAAGCGCACCCATTCTAGACTCGCAATTCAACATCTCGAATCCCATCCCTTCCGTGCTCGACAATGGCTACCTCATTCAGATCCTTACCAAGATCCATGAATTGACCGCTGATGCTGACCGGTTCGGCGCGGATTTGGACCTGGAAAGGGCCAAAAACCAGGAACTATCCGATTTGGCGCGGGTAAGCCAGCAGGAAACAGCAGACCTCTCATCCCTCCTCAAAAAATGCGAGTTGAAGATGCGGGACGCTGGGAAACGGTTCCGAGTTGAGGTGGAGCGTCTCAAGGGTGTTATAGAGAGGCTGGAAAAAGATGCTGCGGATGCCAAGATGGGTAAAGAGGCAGCCGATAAGGGTGCGCAGGAGACGGCGACGCGTCTTGCCGCCCTCACGCAGGAAAAGACCCAGTTGGAGCGACAATTTATTGAACTTTACGAGCGGTTAAGGGCGGCTCAGGAGGATTACGCTAAGCGGTCCAGCGCTTTAACAGCGCAAGTAGCGGCGCTTGGGAAAGAGGTTCAGATGCTCGGGGAAGCCAAGAACGAGGCTTTGAAGCGGTGCGAGATCGCCACTGAAAGGCTACGTGACGCGGAAACAGAGCGGGCGCATTTGAGGCAACTTGTGGAATCCGTTGGGGAGAGTAAACTCAAAACGGAGGAGCTGCTGAATGCGGCGAACGCGACGTGTCGCGGGTTAGCTGTGGAGCTGGACAAGTGTAAAACGGAATTGGAGGATATGAAGGAGGAGGGTGATGCTTTGCGAAACTCGAAAGCTGAACTTGAGAAGCGCATCGGATTGATGAAGGCCGCTCTCGAGCGTGGTGTCATGGATATGGCGACCTATGGGGAAGAACTCGAAAGGCGGGATAAAGAGGTATCTGCATTACGTGAGGCTGTTTTGAGCGCGGAGGAGCGCGTGCAAGCGGCTTTGAAAGAACGAGAGGAGATAGTAGGGGAGTTGAGAGCGGATTTGGAAGAGGCTGCAGAGAGAGAAGCAGAGTTGATGGAGAAGGTTGAGGGATTACGAGGAGAAGTGGAGTGGGAACAAATTCAAAGAGTGGCGGTGGAGCAGGAGACGGTGCAGTTGCGGGCCAACGTAAAGGCATTGCAGGCAAGGCTACTATCACTGCAAACTCAGATTGTGCAATCTGCTCGACAACTTTCGCGGGGTGGAAGCAGTCTCGAAATTAGCAGGGACACGGACCTGGTTTCGGATAGTTCAGCGGCGGAGACCAGCTCCTTGAAACCCATGGAGTTATCCACCCTGTCCCTACGGACGACGGACAAACGCCGCCAACAGGACGCAGGCACCAACACCTCCAGCACCACCCGGATACCCCACCCTACCCCATCACCCGCACCTCGCTCCCTCCGCACCAAACTAGACCTCCTCGACTCCACACTCTCATCCTGCGAATCAGCTCTCGCCAGCCTCCTCTCCAAACTCGACTCGCCCGACTCCACACCGAGAGCGTCCGCCGCGGTCGCCCCCAACACCAACACCGACAC
>JADGKA010000485.1:0-19585 GCA_027604605.1 Borealophlyctis nickersoniae
GGTTTTGGAGGGGTGCGGAGGGGACGGTGGGTGGAGTGAGGTGGTGGGATGTTTATGGGAGTGGGTAACGTACATAGTTTTGGGGGTTGTCCGGCACGGACAAGGCCGGGGATATCAAACATGGAATTGCGCCATTCAATCCGTGCTGTGCGTGCAGTGATACTTTATTGCAGTCCCAACTCTTGAAGTGGTATCATCCCACCTGGTTTACATTGGAGACAGCGCACTAATAGCCCTCCAGTCTTTCACCTACCTCCTACAGTACATTCTGATGGATACCCAAACCATATATTGCCAATTTGCTAACGTAATCAGGAAACGCGTCGCTTGTGGAAAAAACACCCCCAGGGCCCATTTTCAGCCCTACGTCCGTCCTGCTTTTGTTCTAGACCTTGCCTTGGCATCATGCACACATGAAACGTGATCCACCTGCGAACCAATCAGCTTCCTGAGTGATGGCGTGGTCCAAGGTCGACTTGGCAAAAGACACCGCGTCTCTCAGCTATAAAAGGAGGGCATTCCCCCCTCGAAAAACACCATCTTTTGTTCCTTTTCCCCCTTTTTCCCCCTTTCAAAAAGTGCATGGTCCGTAGTCCTAGGGAACTACCTATCAAGTCCTATTTGACTTGGTCTAGTTCTTTAGCACCGACGGCATCATGCGCTTTTTGCTCTTTCTTTGCCAGGTCTCGGGTAATGCCTTTATAGGTTGCGAGCCTGTGCTAGTTTTCCTTTTTGTTGTTTTCCTTCTTTTTGCAATGGCACACTTGTATTTGAGCTGCGAGTTCGGTGCGTGATCCTTTTGGGAGATGCCGGGTCCTTGAAGCGTGATCGTTTTGGGAGATTTCAAGGGCTAAAGCGTGATCCTTTTGGGAGATTTTATCGCACTCAAATACAAGCCGGTGTGTGATCCTTTTGGGAGATACCGGGTTCTTGAAGCGTGATCCTTTTGGGAGATTTCAAGGACTGTACTTGCAAACTTTTTCCCCTTTTCCCCCCCTTTCTTTGGGAAACCTCGCTATGAGAAACCCTCATAGCGAGGGGACCCCACCTTTCGTTCTTTTGTTTTGACCCCCCTATTATTTCTTCTCTGGAACTCCGCGGATGAGAGACCCTCATTCGCGAGGGGGACAGGGCTTTTGTTTTTTTCTTTGGAACCCCGCGGAGAGTTACCCTCATTCGCAAGGGGGACCCCTCTTTTGTTCTTTGGAACCCTCGCGGAGAGTTACCCTCATTCGCGAGGGGGAGCCTTTTCTTCTTTGGAACCCCGCGGAGAGTAGTTACCCTACTTCGCAAGGGGGACCCCTCTTCTTTGTAATGTGGCCATTGCCGGTTCCAAGCCCGGATGAGAAGACAAAGAGAAGAAGAAAAACCGTTCCAGTTTGGGTTCAAGTCCCATCTGGAATAATAATGCAAACGAAAAGAAAGTGTTAGTAATGGAGAATGAGCAGAGAGGCGCAAACAGAAGTGACAAAGTCGGCCCTGGTGATCTTGGACCCGTTGTGTTTCGTTTGTGTGGATGGAGGTAGGGATACCGGTCGCGTCGAGTTGCCTTCCCACGGAGCATCAATCGCGGCGAAAACTCATCAACTTCGGTTGGTTGTCCTCCGTGGAACATCAACGGCACAAAACCAATCTCTCACCAAAATGAGCTTGCCTTACGAGCTATTCCGGCCCATTGCCAGATGCTCCCATCCTAGCGTTGGTCGGAACGTTCGCAGTTTGAACAAGACTCTGTCGAAGATTATCACCCTCCATGACGTGCTGTGGGGGGAAGCCGGTTGGCGGTGGCATCAAAGTGCGGCGAAATGTTGGGTGTGGGCGGCAATGCACGGTCACGGGTGGATTGTGCGGGCGTTACAACGGGCGAATCCGGAGGAGATGGTGTCGTTTGGGTGGGCGGCGTTGGCTGTTGGGGCTGCAAGAGGCCATACGGACGTGGTGCGAATACTTGTGGCCGCAGTTGGGGATTACGTTGTTCCGAAAAGTCTCAGAGATGCTATTGAGTGGCAAAGGGAGGACATTCCGGAGATTGTGTCGCACCTTGCGGACAGTTTGTCAGTCATCATTGGCGATTTGGGTGAACTGATGTGGTACGCGGACCCTGTTTTATCCAAGCACCTCAACCGGAACGTCAAAGATTATTCCATCTGGTTGGCAGCAAATCAGGGTCATAAGGAGGTGGTGCAATCATTGATACAAGCTGGAGCAAATGTGGACATCGACGAGGGTCGTCCCCTGCCTACGGCGACCGCACGCGGTCATACCGAGGTTGTTCAACTGCTCTTAGATGCAGGAGCGGAACACGGAAAGGACCTGGCCTTCAGAGTGGCAATGGATAGGGCATACACGGAAATAGCCCGACTCTTGATATCTGCTGGCGTGGATGTGAATCGATATGCTGAAGAACGGTTAGACGTAGCCTACCTTTCCCCCGATTGCGGGCAAATTGTCCATACATTGTTGGATCTTGGGATGAACATACATGTAAATGACGAGGCGCCCATACGTTTCGCGGCACAGTATGGCGATACGGAAATGGTACAACTCCTTGTGGAAAAGGGGGCGGATGTGCAGGCACAAGATAACGGGGCCTTGATTGCAGCGGTAGAGGGCGGCCATGTGGAAGCAATTCGCCTGCTGTTGAAGGCGGGGGCGGACGTGCACGCTCAACATGAGAAGGCCATGCTATTGGCGGTGAAGAAGGGCCATTTGGCTCTCGTACAACTGCTGCTGGAGAATGGGGTAGATGTGGACGCTCCTGGGCTACGTTACGGGGACCACGACATTCTTGGCCGAAGCGGCAGAGAACGGCGATTTGGAACTTGTGAAACTGCTGTTGAAGGCTGGGGCAGATGTGCACTGTCTGGATGAGTTGGCTTTAGCACTGGCGGCATCCAATGGCCGCTTGGAGGTGGTCCGGTTGCTTTTGAATGCGGGGGCGGACGTGCATGCAGTACATAGTTTCGCCTTACGTACAATCAAGGCGACTGGCCACTCGGAAATGATTGAGCTGCTTGTGAATGCGGCGATCGTGTGATTTGCGCACAAAGAGAACGGTTCAAATGTAGCGTTTCAAAGAAAGAAACTCCCTGCTATGCATAAAAGAAACGAACCCTGTTTGATCCTTCCCCTATTTGACTGTTTTTCGGCGCACCACAATGGAAGATCTAAAACTCTTTCTTCTAGCATCCAATCCCCCGCCAGTGTGTTTCATCACCCCGACGAGTACCTTTAATTCAGACTTCCAAGGCCATTCCCAGAATCCCAAAAAGCGATAACTAAAACACAACAGCATTCACCGGGATCACACATCATGTCCTAATCTCTGTGCTGAAGCAAATTCAATTGACAAACCGTAAGCTACTACAAATCCAAGAAACAAAACCGTGCATGTCGGCACCCTTCATCCCACCCGTCTGCGTTTACGATTCAAGTTTGATGAAGAACTTGATGCTCCAGTATCCTCCACACCCGCCCCACACTCGCTCGTACTCGAAGATGAACCGTCCTGGGTATCGTTTGATGCGGCTCGTTTGAGGGTGTCGGAGGGTGATAGAAGGGGATGATCCTTTCATTAAATCCGACTTTGAGGTCAATATCCTTTCCTGAACAACGGTTGTGGAAACGTGACACGGTCATACTTTATTCTCAGCTTGCGCATACAGCCGTCGCACGAACGGGTGGGTTTTCTCACTCTTCACCACTGAACAGGGGAACCAGACCAGTTACACCGCGCGTCGTGGCAGGAAAGTTATATCAAGTGGTTGTACCTTGGGGAGTCTGGGCTTCGGTTGCATCCACTGGCAAGTACGTTAGCGGGGGACTCTTGAAAGTGGGGTGTGCGGGTGTTCACATGAGCGGGTGTATCATGCTGTTTGGAAACGAAGACGAGATGAGTACCTTTGCCCAGCGTTCCGTAGACTTTGCGGTGGCAGATTTTGGGCGTTTGGGGAGGTTTTGGAGGAATTCTGCCATGAACTCAGATGTGGAGAGAGATGGGCCGTACTTCATCACTCATGGGACCCAGCCACACTTGGTGGGGTATCCAAATTACTTCGTTTATGGTGGTCCCTGCATTCTCCCCCATTTCGAACATCCATCAAACACACCACATACCACAGCCGTCATCCCATAGACCAAAACACCCAAACCCAAAACCCAACACACGCACGCACAAAAAATAACTCTCCTCCCTTCTCACACGCCATGTGTCAAACTCTTCTTCGAAGGTTGGTATTCGACTGCGACGTGTGGGGCTAGGGAGGCTCCGTGACAACGGGCGTTCGGTGCCAATCCCCTTGGTTTTACTCCTGCCCGTTCTCGCCTCGTGTGAGTCCTGTGGCTCTCTATGAACCCTCACCTCATTAAGGATGTGCGGTCAGTATTGTATTGTATACGCGGGAGTCGCTCACGGATTCGCGACTGAGCTGCAACCCTTGGATACCACACGCTTGAGCCTCTTACATAATCATAACACGTCTGGAACAGCACTCCTCCACACTGAAATGGCGGACGAAGGTTCTGGGACGACAGTTGAGGAAGCTGGGATGACAGCTGAGGAAGACCTACGGGCAGTATCAGACCCGACTTCGACTGCGCGAGTCAAGCCAAAGGAAACGAGACTCCCCCCAACACAAAATCCTCCAAAAATTCTCGCTCGCATACCAATCTTCACGAAATTTGTGCATCCGCGTTTCAGAAAACCAAAAGCAGATGGAGAGGATGCCGCAAAAGCCGCAGAGAAAAATACTAATGAACGGTAACGAAACTCGCTGCGCTGTGTCATGGAGTCAGAGAATCCTCATTCATTTTCCTTAGAAGTTCGACGTACCGTGCCTCAAACAACCCAAAAACCGAGCCCCCCCACCTTACCAATCTCCACGACGACATCTTCCCACTCATCGCTCGCAACGCAGCACCCAGCGAAGCAGCGAAACTTTGCCGACTCTCCCGTCTCCACGCGCAATTGATAACGAAGAAAGACCTTTCCTGGGCTGCTGCTGGCTTGTTGTGGAAGGAAAAAAACAAACACCACCGCAAATGGAAAGCTATCAAAACAATGCTACGGGCCCGGACGGGTGGCGACGACATCGCGTCGCTTCCGAAGCTGTACGAGAGCCTCTACAAGAGGTTCCCTGCGGTGCCGGTGGATTGCGCCGCGAGGATTTTGGAGGGGTTGTTTGTACGTCGCTTTGTCATTGTGATTTGTACTCTATTTTGGAAAGGGTTTCATTTCTGCATGACTGAAATGTTCTCTGCATCGTACTAGGTCCTCGGTGCAACCATCAACGTCGAAGGCTCTGACGCCGTTCTCGAAGACACCAACCGGTCGTTCGCACCTTGGTGAAAGGAGGCCTCAACATCCACGCCAAAAACGATCAAGCTCTATGCCAAGCATCGAAACTCGGTCTATGCGACATCTGTAGCGTACTGATCAAATCGGGAGCCGATGTGAATGCACAGCGGGGGCTTCCTCTTCTCAATGCGGCCGAGTTTGGGTACACTGCCGTGTGCAAGCTTTTGATTGAAGCTGGTGCACGGTTGAAACAAGCCGAGAATGATCACCGTCTGCTTTGTAAAGCCGCTGACAAGGGACAGGTTGACGTTGTACGAACGTTACTGGACCTTGGTGGGGATGTTTTCACAAGAAAGGGGCTCACTTCACAATGACTACGCCCAATGGTGAGGGTGGTGTCGAAGTGAGTCTTGAACAGGAAGGTGCTTTGCTGAGGGCGGCGCAAAAACAGGACGATTGCATTGTTCACATACTCCTTGCCAACGGCGCTGGACGCCTGAGCTGGGTTTTCCCGAGGAGGCAGGATCCGCCGCTTGATAAACCCATTGATCCGATCCATTTCCTGCGCGCAGACTGTGTGCGAAACTTGGAGCACGCCAGGGAGTTGCCCTTCTATGAGGATCAGGATGACGGGGAGGGAACCGGACATGGGAATTGAGGGTGAAGCGGGGATTGGAACTGTGTGTGTATATCTGTCAAATGTAACAAAAGAACCGGAATCGGGAATCATGTCGAATCCCACTGACTTTCTAGGATGCCTGCACTGTGAGTGAATACAATGACCACTCTTTTGCCGTGCAGTGAGGGTACAATGACATTCTGATTAATAGGAGGTGCGACCATCGACGCGTCCTTCTGCCCCGTGTAAGCACCTTGCTCGATGTTTACTCACGGGTAAACAGTGCAATACCTTACACTGATTGTCAACCATCCTCTTTCAGTTCAACGCGACTCAGCTCATATCTTCGACGTTGCGACATTGCTCCCGTCAATCCTTCAAGCTGCTCGTCGCAGGGGTGGAAGAACGTTTGAGAGGAGTCAGTGTACACATACATGTCAAATAGATAACCTTTCCGCAATTTTGTTTGACAGTGTCGTGTTGGTGTTGTTTGTTTACTTATCTAACATGCAAATAGCCCGCCAGCCAGAACGCGTTGCTCACTTCGGTCTCGAGTTCGCGTGTTCCATATTTACGTGGTGTTGGAAGACCTATTTTCATTCCATAGGTGGACCCATCCCTTATAAAATCCGCTGCAATCCCGGAACCCCACTCAGTAGCCACATAACCAACTCCAACCTTTTATAAAAGACATCGCTAAGAATGTACTCCAAATCCCCACCAGCTCCAACCGGCCGTTTCCACACCGCCTTCCGCCGTTTCCACACCACCTTCCGCTACCTCACCACTCCATTTCGCGTTGCGCATGAAGGACTAAGACTTTTCCGTTACTATCGTTCGTCTGCAGTCGCCGTCAAATGGTCTGAACTTCGTGACTTCCTCAACGACACTTCCAAGTCTCCTGAATACCCACATTCGGTTTTTCTTTGGATTTGGGTATCGAGCTTTGGCAAAGCGTGCAATCAGGTGGCTTTTTAGAAGCTGATGGCCGTATGGAGCCAAGAGACGACGAGAAGGAGGGAAGGAGTTTGTTCATCATGATGTATTAGACTTGTTAGCATAGGTATGTTTGTGGGCAGCAGAGAGGTGTCCTCTATGAAAAAGAAGGCGCCACATGTCACCAGCCAGAACGCGTTCCTCTCTTTCCACCCACTCCTCGCCATTTCAACCACACCAGGCCATTCAAAACTATGTCCTCCCGACTCGAACTTCTCCACGTTGCGACTACTCACCCTGGCACCCTACAGCTTCTTCCAAAACATCAAGCAGCACCTCGTCACACCGCTGTCATCGGGGATGAGGCCAGGAATCTAACGTGTTTTGATGTTGGGGAGGGACAGGCAGACGTACGGTGTGGAGGGATGTACTTATTGAGACATAATATAGAACCGGAAAGCCCTGAATCTCTGCGCTATTCAGGTTGTGTGGACAGTTACGGCTGGAGCTTCCATCACTTGCGTGTCTGTCACCAAAGATCCCAAAGGCCGAATTTTGGTTGCGTGCGGGTCAACGATTCAGAGAGTGGATTACAAGGTGTGGCCCAACACCCAAGATTCTTGCAATTGATATGGACTACAGTGTTGCAAACCGCACACTTTTACGCATCCTAAATGTCCAACGCCGCAAATTAGGGTAACCTCCTCTCCAGGTTTGACACAAACCTCACTGAAACCATCCGACACGTTTACGCAAGTGGCAACAGGGTGCACGTATGCGGAAGCTATGTGTACAACTACTACCAAGATGGGAACGACGCTGCCTCCTTGATATTAAGCGGTGCGCACTAACAAACCTTCTCTGTGGAAGCCGACTCCTGACGGTTGAACTTGTGCAAATACCCAAAGACAGGATCAATTCGATGATGTGTATTGAAGCAACGAACACGGCTCATGTGCTGGTACTTCTCGCTTGTCAAGACAAAGCGATTCGTGTTGTGGAGGTTTGAAATGGCGGTGTGTTTTTCGGGCGGCAGTGGTCACATAGAGACTGACGCTAAAATGTAGGGTTCTACAATATTAAGCGAAATACAAACGCAGTCAGTTCCGACGGTACTGTGCAACTGGCATGAGCGCAGTGGGGATGACACGTGGTGTGTATGCTATTTTGCGCGTTCTCCGATGCTTTTCAGACTCCATCAGCTAAGGTTATCTGACAGCCCCATCGTTTACGGCACATCGGCGGGTACTCTGAGCTGTATCGCGGTGTCTCGTACATCGTACAGCAAGGTGTGGTCTGTGGATACCAACCAGCGCGGAAACCGAGGAATGGCTGGGATTACATCCATCGCGGTCCTCGAGCTACACCATTCAACCCCTGTCATCGTGGTCGGACGCGACGACGGTATGGTTCAGTGCTACGCAAAGCCTGATACGGGGGACGCTGCTGTGTTTGATACCGGCAACAATCGCATCCTTGAGCCGTTTCTGACGTCTGAACGCAATGTCGGGGAGAGCGTGACGAATGTAGCAGCTGGGACGAGTCCGATTTTGGTCGTATCAACGTTTTCCGGGAAGGTTATTGGGATTCCGTACCAGCCGCGGGAGAACGATTCTATGGGTGCTGGCGGTCTGGAGATGAACCTGGCCGCTGAGATGGGCAGGGTGTTTGACCAACCGCTGACTCGCGTCTCCACGGTCAGTTCCAACGCAGTTGCCGACTCTTTCGGTCGAGATGGGATGCCGATGGCCGCCACGCAGCGTTTGACACATAACTCAAATGTGCTTGGAAAAATGATCGAAAGTGCGAAAGCCGAGATTGAACGGTTAGAAGACCGAAAGGCTGCACAGAGCGCAGTCGTGGAAGTACAGGGCGGCATGGTTGGCCTTAGCTCGTACGATGTAAGTCTTAACCTTCATTTTCTCATCAAAGCCATTTACTAATGCGAGCACACTACACTTTGCAGTTCACCATCAAAGACAAGTTTGCCTTGAATCCCCTGGACGCATCGTACACCCTCACCCTCGAGACCACTTGCCCAATCGAGACTGTAACCTTGAGGTCCGATTTCCCCGTTGAGATTGCGGATGCACAAAGTAGCGGCACGACCCCTGCGGAGAAACCGGCTGGCATTTTGCATTTTACCCCCTGCGATGATACCCAAGTATGATTTTTTACCGCGATCTTCAAGGTCTTCATTCGCATCTGCTCAAAAACGGGCCCTTCAAACTTGCAGAAATCAGAAACGGGGACCCACGTGTTGGGAACCTACCGCTGCACTGGAACTCGCAACACCCGAGCTGATTTTATTGTACGTCCCCATGCTGAAGGAGATCACGGCACCATTTCTGTGTATGTGGTATCCCAAACGCGACCGAAAGGGTGTCGAATCTCTACGTACACGATCAAACCATTGGCATTACATGAAAGGATTGCGGGAGTCGATGGGGATGATGAGAGGTAGCCACTGATTTGCAACATTTTATGTCGATTGCTCATCAGAGGGGACTTCAGATTCACAATTTTGTTCGCGGTGCATCTCCTCTTAGGTACCCAAACCGTCTGGAAGTAAAAGGTGACATATCACTCAGTGAACTGCATTCGTGGGTGTACATGTGTTTCCCTGATCTGCCCGAAAGGTGACCTTGTAGCAATTTTCTTGCGACGCCTTTGAAAACACCCTCAAACCGTACTTTCACAAATCAAGGTCCCCGGCCATGAACACGGAACAAGTCACCTACCATTTCCGATGTACTTACATGGACACATGCATTTCAATCTTTCTTCGGTAGTCCTCCTTATTTCAATTGCAGGCTTGAGTTGCAACTGATTTTTAGACCGTTAGACCCGGCCACGCGACCTTCAAATCCAACTCCCCAACATCCCTCACGATCCTCAAACACGCTCTCTCCCGCGAAGCCGGTCGACGCCGTCGCGTGGTAGATACGACACTTTACATCGCCACCGAAACCGCCGAACAAGTCTTGAAACCACTGCATGATCGCCTTGTACGATGCGGGGCGCTTGGGAAGGAGGTTGCAATGATTGAGGTTTTGAAGGTGATTGCCGGTGCGATGGGATGCTTCCTCACACGAGAGCAAGTGTATACCAACAATTTTGCATTCCAGGAACTGAGATCACAAGAAAATGGAGATATATCATGTCTGGGTCCCAAGTATGCTGATATTCTAAGACGCACGGATAACATTGAAGCAGAGTACCGGTCACTGTCCAGTAAAATGGACAGAACGTTGAGGTACTATTATGTTGTGTTCCATTGCGCTTAATGTGCCATTTAAAATTGACTGCTCGTTCTAGACTGATATCAGAAGTGTACGTTGCAATTCACGAGTTTCGAGGGAATGAGGTTCGCGAGAAAGTTCCGGGACTATTAAAACGACTGAAGGATGTGGCAGAAAAGGGAACCGGGTTTCCTATCACTGCCTTATTTAAGCTGCTACTATAATATTAATGAAGGATCGTAAACAAACAGTAACTAGACCTCTCCCAATCATTTGTCGCAATTGCCGCGAAGCAACTAGTCTAAATTGTTTGATAGCTTAATCTATATCGGGGTCTCTATGACAGAGAGATTAGATTCAGAGGGAGATGCGCAGGTTCAAACAGACGCGTTTTGTAATGTTTGCGGCTTGCGGGCTTACCTAATCGGCCTAAACGCCCCACTTTTTTGCCGTCCTCCACCTCCAAAATGGCACTCTCGAACGCGTTCTTTCCCATTTCCTTCTCGCTCCATCCCCTCCTACCCTCCCATCCCGTTCGTTCGATCTCCTGCACTCTCTCACTATGCCTGCCTCAACGATTCTCCCAACTGTCCGTCTTGGGTGCGTCCCGGAACACTTCTCATCACCCATCTACCGGGCAATTGCACAAGGCGCCTTTGAGTCCGCCGGGGTGCGGTGCGAGCTTGTCAATTGCCCTAGCGGAACCGGAGAGGTAGGATACTTTTGAGAGCTTTTCTGGTATCACTAATTACCATAATAACGTGCCAGTCTACCCTATCAGATGGTAAAAGCCTTAACCGAGGATCGCATCGACGTTGCGATTGCTCTAACAGAGGGCCTCGTCGCCGCCCTTGCAAACGGCGCGAACGCCTTCAAACTAGTGGGCACTTACACCGCCAGCCCCCTGACATGGTCCATCGCCACCAACCCATCACGGTACAACCCCGCAGAGCGCGAAAAGGGGAGCTGGGAGTCTCTCCGCGGGGCCCGCATCGGCATCAGTCGATTCGGTAGCGGGAGCCACATCATCCCTTTTTGCCTCGCTCAAAACATGGGATGGTTGGGCCAGACCGGTACCGACAAACCACCGTTCGAATTCATCGTGCTGAATGATCTGAAGGGACTCAGGGAGGGGATTCGGGATGCGACGATCGACGCGTTCCTGTGGGAACGTATCATGACGAAACCCTATTACGATTCGGGTGAACTTCACCACTTGTCTAACATTACCCCGAAATGGCCTGCGTTCATGTTCGCCGCCTCGCAGAAAATTCTGGCGCAGGTACCTGCTGCCGTGTCGACCCTCCTCCGCGTCATCTCGGCTGCCACCGCGGAATTCATGGGAGATGCTTTGCAAAGCGGGGAATCGATCTCCTACGTGGGAGACCGGTTCAGGGAGATTTCGGAGGAGGATGTGAGGGTTTGGTTCAAGTCGGTGGAGTACGCCAAGGATGCGTCGGAAGTTAGTAGTCAGGTTATTGATAGATGTGTGGACGTTTTAAGGAGCGCGGGTGTGATTAAGGGTGGTCATATCATCAGCGCACAAATGCTGTGCGATGAAGCTGTAGCCAAGATTGTAGTATAGAATACTTTTTAAATTATAGAGATATGGTCTCGTCCTTGTGTCGCCCGTTGCCCATGTCTTCGCTGCTTTGGAGGGATACGAAGAGGAATGGCTGAAAATATTGATCCCGTCATATGAGCTCACAGAGGTTCCAAAAGCCCAACAATGCCTCTACGTCAGCGCTCGGGCGAAGCTCAGCGCCCACCGACAATTCATATTGGTAAGGAACGTACGGGACGGCACGGCCAATCGAACAGATATCCACAAGTCTACCCGCGCCGCGACAGTTCGTCCAACCGCTTCAGCACCTCTTCGGTATCCTTCCTCCGCGCCGCAATATTTAACTCTCGCGCTCCCAAGCCTTCCTCAAACATCTTCAGGCTTGCCGCCAATGGCTCTGCACCAACGCGCGATAATTCCTTCTCGTAGACCGTCTAATTGCGATATCCAGATTAGCCATGCAACGCGTTACTTCTAAGCTTCCCAGCTTTGAAAGAAAAGCATTGTCACCCTTACCGTCAGTCTGTCCTTTAGTTTTTTGTGGGCTTGGCTGATTTTACTCCAAAGCTCGTCCTCGTAGGTGCCCCACCGTGTTTTCATCCACGCCAACCCTGAAGAACAAAAGACGTTGAGGGTCCGCAATCAGAAATCCACCAGCGGTCGAATGTTTCCTCACCCAGCGCCGAAACAAACAGCGTGCTCGGAATAGAAATCCCCCACGGAACACCCAGGTGCGTCAACAACAAGCCGATCGGGTATACAGCAAGCTGGAATCCCAACTGGTTCCGAACAAGCTTCTCAGCGTGCCTCTGCAAAACATCGCATTGACGGGTCTCATCGAACGTTGCAACTTCGTTCCGCAGGACGAACGGATCCACCTCTCTTGCGGATGGTGAGTGCTGGCGATCCAGGGCCTCCAACGCAGCGGCTGCTTCCTTTTGTAGCGGGCGGGTCAAAGGTTCCGTGGCCAGGGGGTGCGTAGCGGAAGTGAGGGACGCGAGGTATGACCGGATACGCTCGCGCGCGCCGTGAAGGCCTTCGTTTAGCTTTCCGACGGCGTATGTCATCTTTTGCCAAATGAATCACGTCAGTCGACCCGAACGAAGATCCCAGCCCCCATTTGATTCGCCTTACCTGATACTCCGCTTGCAGCAGCGAGTTTTCTTTCATCGTCGCCTTCAAGTCCTCCGCAACAAAATCGCTCCGCCAAAACAATCTCCAGAAACGGACTTTTTCAAAGTACGCAGTGATGGCATCTGACAGCGACGTGACCCCATACTCCACAATAGCCAAATCTCGCAGCCGAAAGTCGCGCAGCAACCGCTTTTCCGTTGCAACCACAGACTCGACAAGCGAACTAATTTCTGAGCGAGTGCCTTTTATAGCAGCATCCGCTCGGTTTTCCGCGTTCAACAAGCGCTCCACTGCTTGGCGCGCAGTGAAGACGGCGGCTTCCGTTTTGTGCAAACTGCGATCGGCTGGAGTGTCGAGACGTGCTATGATCGTCGACCGGAGGTCCATCAGGCCCCTTGTACTTTGGATGGAAATTGGGAACACAGCAGGAAGTGATGATGAGGGAGCCGAGGGGAGGAGGGTTTGAAGTCGGTTTTGGACAATGGAGACTGCATTCGACCGCGGGTCTTCCAAATCTCCACCTTTGTTGACGGCAATAATGACGTTTTTCTTTCCTTTGGCCACAAAATCGCGAATGAATGCAGTCTCCCAGGCACCACTCAACAGCCGACTGGCATCCGTCAAAAGCACTACCAGATCGCTCCGATATATCACGTTTGCCAAAATGGTTGGGTCTTTGTCAAATGTCTGCAGTGCTGTTATGGAAGGATTAACCTCCTTTCCGATAATAATAGCCTATGCCGTCAACATACCCGATGTGCCATAGATTTCAACATTATTCCGCCGTACCCACTCCGTTGGGCATTGAATATGATGCACGTCTCCAGACGTGGTATCTACTTCTTCTGTCAGCTTATCTCCATGCCTGCAAAGACCACATGGACGATTCGTCGTTATGTTTCGGAATCTATGCAAATGACGGCAATCTTCCACGTACGTAATCCGATAGACCTGCGACGAAGTCCCTGCTCCCATACTCTTTGCAATTGTATGCTCCGCCAGCGCATTCTCCACCAGTGAACTAATCAGGGTAGAAGTGCCCACGCTCGTCTCCCCCACAACTGCAGTTCCCGATTATAGGGTGTCAGTCTAAGCGCCGAGGCGAGGACCTAAACAAATGCCCTCAGCCTCAAACGCACCAGCAACGCGGAACGGCCCATCCAAGTCCACCAGTTCCCGAGAGACACGCCTGACCCATGCAGGATCGTCCTCCCCAATCGCCACCTGAAGAGCGGCAACCTCGTCCAGGGTTTTTGCCAGCTGGAGCCCCGCTGATGTCAGCTTGGGTTTCACCGCTGGCTCAGACAGAGGTTGCTCTTGCGCAAGCGTGGCAAACGACCTCGAGATACTGGAGGCGGGCGCGGAGCGTCTGCAAGGGAGGAACGATGACGACAAGGAATGAAGGGAAGAGGCACAACGGGGTGACAATGAGACAGAATGAGAGGGGCGGATCAGCCGTGACGGAGCAGCGCTGGCCGAGGCGCTCCTCTTCAGTGCGCTGCGCGCCGAGGTTCCTGCAACAACCCGCAGCATCTTGAGGAGGTCGACGATGATGTGATGGAAGGCGAGATCTGTGCGGGGGGCTGAACCGGCTGGCTTCTGAAGCCACATACCGAATTCGACCAATGAGCAACCAGTTCAAGACCAGCCACACGCGCATTCCAACATTCGATGCTTTGCGATTCTGCCATGTCCATCTCTCCAGAAGCACCCACAGAAGAGAGTCCAACCTCCCTGAGCCAGCTCGAGGTCAAACTGCATGAACTGGCGGAGCTGCTTCATATGCTTATCATCACCGTCCGTCACTTTGAAGAGTCAAGTACGGAATTGGTGTATAACAAAATGTGCGCATGCTTGCAGTGTGTCCCTTGGGGGTTGGAAAAGTCCCCTTGAGGCGGGGGCCTTTTGTGGGGAGCTATGGAGGACGTTTGCAAGCTCATCCAAGATTATTGAATTGTATCCTCACAGAGACGAATATGTGAGCATACTCTTGGAGCTGGACGAACTGAAGAAGTCGGATGAGACGCGAATTCCCATAAATGTCATCCAGTAAGTGCGGAATCCATGTAACCAGTTAACGACGCTTTGAGTTTGAGCATCATTGACCTGACGGAATGCTCCGGCCTATCTCAACAGCAAGATGGATGCTGGTGAAAACCCCGCTACCTATAATTTCGATTTCCTAGCTAGCTTGGTGGACAGAAATCAATTCACAAACGGACGGGTGCAAGGGTATCGCGTGAGTATCGAACAGAAGAAAGAAGCGACAGGACGCTAACACCTTTGGCGGTGGTGGATGCTAACGCTGGCCCCTTCCAAGCAATTACAAGCAAGACTCGAAACCGAGCTTCACGGCAGTTATCCTGACCTGTACGATGTCTACAAAAACCCAGAGACAGCCCAGTCACCTTCGACGGGGAGCGGTGGGGAGATTGGGGAGGATTCGGAGAGCGGGGTTCGGTGACAGGAGGGTGCAGGTCCCGAACGAGGATCATCAGTCCTGGCGATTCTTTTGTAAAACAGACCACGTCGTAAAGACACCAGCAACAGACAGCAACAAATAATCATATAATACAAATAATGCAAATTTACATCTTACAAGAAAAAGGTCACGTTTTGGCAATTTTGATCTGAAAAGTACCTGGAAGACGCAATGGGAAAACTGAACAAGGTCGCTTGACCATGGCTCCACCAAAACAAAGCCGATCCGCTTACATTGTGGGACATTTGACACCTCTGCTATAACGACACTCACAACTCCCAAATTTGACAACGCCCCGCGAATAAGGCCGCAAGGAAATGCGAGATACTAGTTTGCACCGTCAATGAGAAAGGGCAATACTCATTTAAATTTGTGGAAATAAAGGAAGATAGCCCCACCGGAAATGCACTCCGACTTGTTTCCGCAGGTCCCCCATCCGCAGACATCCGTGAAAACCATCGAAAGTTGTTGTCCGTCAATACATACACTCCCTACAAGTAAGCCTACCGGTCACAAGCGAGTCGGCGGAAAGACAAATGGCCTTACTGGCGCGGTACTTACACGATGGTTGGTTTTTAGGTTATCGATTTGCTTTTTGAAAATGGTCATCCAAAATTCTTTGCATATAAACTTTACCACATCCAAATTGTCCAGAAAGCGTGGCCGGTCTTTCGTGAACCTGAGAAAACGTAAGGGAACGTCAGAATACCGCTTCCCAAGTCCCCCCAGGGATATCGTTGTCTCTGTCGCCAGTTGTTCTGGTAGTGGGTGTAGCCAACCCTGTTTCCCCAAAACGCGTCGAATTTGGACAAAAAATCGCAGTTCCTCTTGCGAGCGACCGCCAACACAGTGTTTGCCGTTCCCTTCCGTGTAGGACACACGACTGTGTACCTTTCCACCAACGCCGTTCCAACGCGGTAACCTAGTGTTTCCAGCTTGAAATAGGATGCCTCCTTGTCGTTCTCCGCTTCTACTGGCGACCTATGCATCAGGTCCACCATCTCCATTATGAGGAAGTCCAAAGCAGACTCTGCCGCACAGGCAGTCCGCCTTTCCTCCACCGGCAGTTGAGCATTTGACATTGAGACGATGCACGAAGACTTGGATGCCAGAGTCGATCAAAACGGCGGATTACGTTACGTAATCTCGGTAAAATGCGGCATAAGCCATCACATGCGGGTTTTCCCCTGGCGACATTTATTCCGCCTGCCGTCCCCACCTCTCCCCAAACTCAATTACGACTTTCAGTCCATTAGCCAAAGTAGATAGATCAAATACTCATTTTGTTGAACAATGTCCGCGCTACGAGACTTGGTGGGCGGCGACGCGTCGTGCTCGGGCGGCAACTCGCTCTCCACCTTTAGCAAACAGATGTCCCAAGACACTTCCCATTTCCAGGTCGGTTAAATGAATGGGTACCATTACGCTGCGGGGGTCAATGTGAATTGGAAACTGACAGTGAGGTGCTCCTTCCATGATAGGATCGCTTTGGATTTGATGAGGGAGGAGGCTCGAGTTCGGTACGCGTTTATCCCCCGAAGCTCGTCTTTTTGCATCGGTCAGTCTGACTTAACTGGAACACAGGGTTTCGCTCTCAGAGACAGGCCCATGGGTGCGGAAAGAAGTAGGGAGCATGAGGTACGGTTAAATTGCACCTTTTCCGGGATTCGTCTCCAATGTCTCATCCCAGACCCGCAGCTAGCCGAGGATTTCTTTCGGGAAGGTCGAGAGCAGATGGGTCCCAATATGCAATCCGATCATTACAACTTCAATGCTCTGGGAAAAGAGCTGGAAGCAATCGCACCTCCTATGGGCCGTGTGGAGGACGATTGGGCGACTGATTTTGCTAGGCAGGCCCCAGGAGGCCCTATGGCCATGATGGATGGTGACACGGGGATGCAAGACATGGAACGCGCGTTTGCGCAGGCACAAAGTAAGCGGATGCCGTATTTTGTGTTTTGCCGCGTTGTTTCTTGGTAATGTGGTCCTGACTTGTCCAAAGTGGGACAGCCAGCACATTTAACCGGATGGGCTGAGGATTTCAGTCAATTTGTGCATGAGCCAACAGCAGACCCTCTGCATCATGAGAGAGAAGCTGAGTTTGAAAGGGCTTTTGAAGAAGCTAAACGTGTGTTCGAGTTTATTTCGTTTCGCTGGTCCGCATAGTGTGTAAAGGCTGACGTTCTTGATCACTCCTGCAGAGCAGGCCAGCTGGGAAGCAGAGTTCGCTAAAGGTGACTCTCAGAACTGGATTGAGGAATTCAATACTCAGCAGGAGGCGGACATCAACGGGGGCGATGTGAACGAGGCGCTGTCAAAGACAGCCGGCATGCTTCTTGATGTTGTCGACCATTCCAGCAATCCGAAATTCAAATCCTCCAAGTTTATGGACTTCATGAAGAAATTGCGGGATCGCGAAGTCGCGGTTGAAGGAAATAAGGTCGTAGAACAGAAGACACCGTTTGGACAGGCCGGAGATTGGGCAAGTGAATTTGGGAACAGCATTCCGGCGGGTGCGTGGGAAGAGGAATTTACGGGAATGGCGACCGGCGGAGTGGAAAGGGGCCCGGAAGCTTGGGCGGATCAGTTCTCTGCCGAGCAGGGTGGGGACTGGGCCACCGAATTTGGACATGCATTGGGGCAGAACTGGACGGAGGAATTTACGGCAAAGGAAGATGGTACGATTGATGTATTGGGCCTGAATGATGATGAACGGGCGGAAATGAATCGCGTATATCAAGAAGCATTTGCGAGACAGGAGCAGGATTGGGGTGCCGAGTTTGCTGATTCGATGAATGCGAAGCAAGATGGGGAGGAAATAGACTGGTCCGCTCTTGAGACAGAATGGGGACGAGCTACTGAAGGACTAGCGTATCGCGCCACGGACCCGCGATACGACAACTATGAATTCACCTCCAATAACCCTTATCTGAGCGAGTCTGCGCCCTTCCTCACCTCACCTCTCTCCCATCGCAACCTTACCGAATCCATTTTGGCCTTAGAAGCTGCCGTTCAGCGGGATCCGGCGGACGCGAAAGCATGGTACGAACTAGGTGTACGACAGCAGGAAAATGAAAATGAGGTTGCCGCCATCGCAGCCTTACGACAGGCTGTAAAACATGATCCTACCGTGCTGGACGCGTGGATTGGGCTCGCTGTATCCTACACAAATGAAGGATGCAAGGATGATGCCTATGACGCGCTGGAACGCTGGATGGGCAACAGTCCGAGATATAAGGGTATTGTGGAGCGCAGATTAACGTCGGGTGAGGACGCGGAAATGCCGCGACACGCACAAGTTACGGGCATGTTTTTGGAGGCCGCTAGGGAAGGCATCAACGGTGAACTGGATGCCGATGTCCAGACCGCTCTCGGTGTCCTCTTCAACGTGTCCGTTGAATACGATAAGGCGGTGGACTGTTTTGAGGCCGCTTTGTCTGCGCGGCCTCAGGACTACTTGCTGTGGAACAAGCTTGGGTATGCCGTAATTTTCTTCCTTCACCGGTTACTTCATTTGTTTACTTTGGTTTCTTCCAACAGCGCCACGCTCGCCAACTCCACCAACTCCCAACGCGCCATGGACGCCTACTTCAACGCGCTTGAAATCAACCCGTCCTACATCCGCGCGCGTTACAACCTTGCCATTAGCTGCATCCACCTTGGTCAATACCGGGAGGCAGCCGAGCATTTGCTCGGTGCCCTGTCGGTCCAAACCAGCAACATTGAAGCGGTGCTTGAACAAAGCAAGGGCAAGGGCCGCGCGGACCCGGAGGATCACGGTGGTCTTCAAAGCATGCATTCGGTGCAGAGCAGGAGTGTGTGGGCGGCGTTGAAGATGGTTATGGATGGGCATTGTAGGTTTCCCTTCCCTTTTTGTGACAACTCCCGCTTTGGAAACTGATTTGATATGACCCTCTGCAGTACATCGACGGGATTTGGCTGAAGCTTGTGATAATCACGACCTGGCGGCATTCAGAGGGGAATTTGATTTTTAGAAATATATATTGTATTAATCCACCGCAAGCAATGTCAATTTTGGTTCTGGATACCCACGGCAGTGGAATGAGTGCGATGATGCAGTTTTAAGTGCGATGACCGTACAAAACGTGAAAGCTGTTGAACTCAGGAGCATAAGAAAGCTGCTAAATTGTCCGATTGCTATTTGTTCACTGTCGTTTTAACATCCCAAAGTCAAAGACTATATTCATCACCCAAAAACATGCCGAACGAAGTCGGCCGCATCCCCTTCCCGGAAGGCGAATGCCACTTGCACGTCAGTACCGACACCTGTAAGTACAAATAACCACAAAAC
>JADGKA010000486.1:0-19447 GCA_027604605.1 Borealophlyctis nickersoniae
GTGTTGGGTGGGGCGAATCGATTCGTTTCGTGGGATACCCGTCGCCGGTCGGAAGGGGCGGGCGACCCAAGGCGCTGGTCGCCGCCATTTTTCAAAGATTTTTTTTTGGCTGGAGAGGTTTCTGAAGAGGTGGGTGTTCTTTGATAGGAGGACTGAACGAGGGAAGAACGAGGGACGAACGTTCGCGGGTGCTTTGCTGGGTTAGGTAATCAGGCGACTGCGCAAGACAGTGTAAACAAAATACCGACTGCTACCGGCGTGAAGAAAAGCGAAGCAAACTTCAACATATCGATCAGGGATGGATGGATGGGGTTATAGAGTTTGAACGAACGCACGATGCTCACAAGGAGCGCTTATATTATCACATGGACCCCTCCTCGTTCCGAGGTTCTTTCCCCAAATTTCAAGGGTCGCTTGTGGACAAATTTGTGAAGGTGGCGCATGCGCCTTACGTAATGTGCTTGGGTTCAAGCAATCCTTCAACTGGGCTGTTCCTCTCTCACGCTTTTCAGACAGACCATCTTGCAAAATGAACACGTCAAAAAAGGACCTCGAAGAAACCCTTCGCACTGCTGCCCGCTCTCTCCTCCTTGACCACGGAACCTCCGTCAAAGACATCCTCAATGTCATCCGTTCAGAAGCACTGCTCGCCAGCACCAGGCTCCCACCTCGTCACGTCTTCTATATATCCTACGCTCCTTTCAACCTGAGCCCTGTGGCAGCACACTTATTGTGGACGAAGAAAAAAGATAAAAGCTTCCCTAATGTCGACCAAAACCGGGACAGGGACAGCCGCTATCCTTCTTACATTGGCCTTAGGGACCTCAAAAATCGGGACGACGAGGATCTCTTTCAAGTGATTCACGACATTGCAGACCACTTTGTCTACGAGAAAACAAAGGAAGGGGACCTTGTCATCAGCAA
Source organism: Borealophlyctis nickersoniae (assembly GCA_027604605.1). Classification (NCBI taxonomy): domain Eukaryota; kingdom Fungi; phylum Chytridiomycota; class Chytridiomycetes; order Rhizophlyctidales; family Borealophlyctidaceae; genus Borealophlyctis; species Borealophlyctis nickersoniae. The sequence continues at coordinate 925 of JADGKA010000486.1, forward strand.
CAGATTCAAGGAGTACTACATTGCTGAAGTCCTCCAGACGGACGACGAGATTTTCGCTCCTCTCAATGGAAGGTGGCAAAACAGGCAAACGCGCCGCAAACGCAGAAGAAACGACCCTATCCCACCATTCGCTCAGTCTAAAGAAGAGGACGCAGATCTCCCTCCCGTCCTGCGCAAAATCGTCTCCGAACTCAGGCAGAACAGTGAAAAGCACAGAAAATACGTGGAACGAGGGAGCAAAGAATTAGAAGTCACCACCAACAACCCCAACCCCCACGCGCTCTTCGAGGAAATCCGTCCGTTCGTGCGCAACATACCATACGTCCACAGCTGTACCGACCGGGACAAGTACAACCGCGCCGTGTTTCGCCAAGCCTGGAAATTGGGGTGCGTCGCTGAGGCGTTCCCACGGATTCACGACCTGGTGCCGTATCTCAAAAAAGGCGGCAAGTGGCCGGACAGGGTGGAAGACTTGGAACATCCCGCGGACGTCCAGAGGGCAAAACTACAGATCGGGTTGAAGGGCGCAAACTCCAACACGGGTGGAGCGCTCTTGGGAATCAAGGAGGTTCCTGCTTTGGCGGATTGGGAGTTGTCTGATTATGATGGGAATGAGGAGTTCATATCGATCTTACGTTGAAAGATTTTACGCTCGATGGCGGTGTGGGGATGGAAACGTGAATTGTGTCTGTCAAGCTTCCCAAGTCGAAATGGAGAGTTTCTGGAATCTTTCCTTGATTGATTGCTGGGGGGTTGGCGCTTATGTTTGGGGATACCGTAAAGTACCGTGAAGTATTCAGTGTAGTAATAACACGCCATTATAGGTTCAACATGATTGTTCCTTTCTTCTTTCTGTCGCCTCGGTTTTTGCTTGCTGTGGCTAGCGGATATGTCCTTCTTCCTCCTACCTAGAGAGCATCGTAGGTAGGCAGCAAATATAGAAGGGGAAGCGAGTGTCCAGCCATCAAGGATAGGCGGCCTCCGCACAAAGGCGTGTGAATATTGTTGTTAAAAGTGTGCTCCCTGCTTGCAACCGTCTCCGTAACGCTCCTTATAGGACTCGCTGCGTTTGTGAGTCAATTCGGTGAATTTCCCGAAACACAGAACCAATTTCAAAGCGGGGATACGAAGATACACCAAGCAAAGATGGGTACGCGTAGTTCTCAAGTGAACGCTTCCGTCGGGTTTGTCTGTTGACGAAGAATGTCCCCACATCAGTTGTCCTTTTGGTGTGCTTTGCCGGCGCCTTTTTTCTGCTTTACGCAATCGATGAATTTATCCCATGTTGCCTTTCTAGTGCCTGGTGGGTGAATGTCGTTTCATCCGAACGGCGAGCTGCCTACCGACGACCGCAGGCGTGCCGATGTGCACACTCCAGCTGGCACCGCGCGGGACCAAATAGAAAATGAGGATTACAAAAAAGTCAGTCAATTGAGCGCCTTGTTAACCGCAGAGAGGAGTGCGGTGCTCATCGCACCGTTCAAAAGATAGGTGACGCAGAACACGTAGACGTGGACTTTGTTGCTGAGTTGTTGAATCCCTGGGGGTAAATATGCGACTTTTGAGTAATCTGTTTTTTGGTATAGTTGCCGCACCTCATACGTTTTGACCCGCTCTTGAAAAGCTCCGTGCATTCTATGTTTCTTTTCCGGAAACTATTCGCTTGGCCTCGTCAATGTCGCAGACCGCTGATGCAGGATACCATAAATATTTTTGCAAGTCGCTTCTGAGTTGGTCTCGGTTGGAATCCGCCAACGAGAGTATGACCGAATCCATCGGTTGTATGTTGTAATGAATCTCAACCAATAGACGGCCATTGCGGATACAGAACGCGAAATTCACGTTACCCTCGTCCAGTTTGTCGGAAAGATTTCACTGCGAGCGAAGTCGGGAAGCGCTAGCGAGAGTGTGATGGGTTCCAGTGGTCGTAAGCTATAGTGAGTCTCAATTACAGACGGCCCTTCCGGATACAAAATGCAATATACACATAACCGTGAATCCTTGTCGAATTCGTTGCAAGTTTTCACTGACGCGCCGCTGAGCACGCCCGCATTTCTCCGCAACATTCATCAAACCAAAGGCACTGAAAACAACAAAGTGGGCACAAGCCCAAACCACATTCACATAAAGTATCTCCCCTGACCGGACTTGAACCGGTCCAGAGGAGACCCCCACCTCGCTTGTGGTTAAATAAATTCAACCAGGCGAAATGAGGGAAAAGTCCCGGGTTAGCGAAATGTGCAAGTTGAGAAAAGCAATGGGGGAGGGGGGAACGACTCACGATACCAAAATCAAACTACAGTGAAGTCCCCAAAGTTGGTGTTGGTCCTCCGCGCTCTCGCAATCACGAAAATGTATGGGGTAAAAAAGAGAAAAGGGAGGTGATTAGTCCAAGTGTCATTGAACTAGGTTTGCGACGCCATTGCGCCGTCCGATGCCATTGCACCGTAAGTTTTGCGCCATTGCGCTGGATGCCATTGCACCGCGATTCAGCGCCATTGCACTGTCCGATGCCATTGCACCGTAGGTTTTGCGCCATTGCGCTGGATGCCTTTGCACCATCATCAGCGCCATTGCGCCGTAGTTTCAGCGCCGTTGCACTGTCCGACGCCATTGCGCCGTTCTTTCAGCGCCATTGCACTGTCCGACGCCGTTGCGCCGTCATTTCAGCGCCGTTGCACTGTCCGACGCCATTGCGCCGTTCTTTCAGCGCCATTGCACTGTCCGACGCCATTGCGCCGTCATCTCAGCGCCCTTGCACTGTCCGACGCCGTTGCGCCGTAAATTTCAGCGCCCTTGCACTGTCCGACACCGTTGCGCCGTCAGCTTAAGCGCCATTTGCGCTGTCCGGTGCCATTGCACCGTCATTTCAGCGCCGTTGCGCCGTAAGTCCATCCGCCCAACCCGCGGGATGTCGACTCGTCTCTCAGCGCTCTCCCTTCGGCCCTCCTTCCGTCCATCCCCGCTCCTCCTCCCGCACTCCTCCCGCATTCCTTTCGCCTCCTCGCGCTCCTGTCGGTCCCCATCTCCGTGCCGTCCTCTCACTCCATGCCCATCTCGTCTCCTGCCCTCCCGTTTGCTTCTGTTTCCCACGCCCTTTTATATTCGGGATGGCGAAGTCACAGCTGCCGGGGCTGCAACTTTGCAATGCGCAGTTGTCGAACTCACGCGACCAACTGCGGATGACTGCGGATTCATGTGCATAGTTGATGACATAAACAAACATCCCTCATCATATTTGGATACCCACTCGCTGCCGCGCAGTCGCCCGAAGACTCCTTCAATAGATGGAGCGGCGAACGGCCGATATTTGATGATTGACGTGAATTCAAACAACAAACTATACCGTCAACCACAAAAAAGTCCCGAGTATTCTATATGATGCAGGAAAATAAAACCGAAAAAGAAAGGGATTGGAGAGAGGGTGTGAGCGAAGAGAAGTTTCCGGTGGGCGATTAGCTTTACTGCTCCCAGGTAATGCATGTGAGACAATGAAATGACAGAGTGCATGCAACAGTTGTTCTTGCTGGTCGATTCAAAGTCGAATAGCCTGTACTGGAGACGCGTTCAAAGCCCAATAAGGGCACGTACTTGCGTGATTACTTCCACTTGGATTGCAGCTGGGAAACCAATTTTCAAAATGCCCAAGAATGGCTAGTTGTCAACGACGGACACTGCACTCCAAATCTCCCAAATTGACTTGCGTGATTACTCTCACTATTTTGTTTGCAACTGGGAAAACCGATTTTTGCAAAATGCTCAAGAAGCGCCAGTTGCCAAAGACGGGCTGCACTCCAATTCTCCCAAAGTGGATCGCAAGTTTGGCTTTAAATGACATCTACGCTTAGATTCCGGTGTCGAGGAGACATGTTATAGAGTCCGTGTAGATAGGTTAGAGGTAAATACGAGTTTTACACTTTCAGACAGGTTTGATGACCACAGAGAGCATCAGGCTCGCATGAATGGCCACCAAAAATTGATTTCTTTTCCTTTCTCCACTTCCCGCAAGACTACGTCACTTTTCCCTTTCTCCCCTTCCCGCAAAATCTTCAACCGCTTCATCGGCATTCTTCGCCGCCAAACGCAGCTCTTTGTAACCGCCGCCGTGAAGAAACAACAGACGCACCGCCTCCCACTGTTTGGCTTCCGCGGCCGCACGTATCGCTTGATCATCATCAGCGTGAATATCGGCCCCTTTCTCCAACAAGAAACGAACCGCTTCCAAGCGTGAGTGGACTGCAGCAGTACGCAGTGCGCCGTCACCTTGAGCATGAATGTCTGCCCCATGATCCAACAAAAGTCGGATCACTTCCACGTATCCGCTGTAGGCCGCACTAATTAATGGTTGATCGAACCGGTAATGAATGTTCGCACCGTGCTCTAACAATATACGGACTACTTTGAGGTAGCCCCGCCCTGCAGCATACATTAAAGGTCCCTCCAGGTCGGCATATACATCTGCTCCGTTTTCCAACATCATTTGGACAACTTCCGCATGCCCGTTGCTTGCCGCATGGGACAAGGCACTGCCACTATTCCACGCGTCCGCCCGTTTCTCCAACAACAGACGAACCATTTCCAGCTGTCCGTACATTGCCGAGATCTGCAACGTGTAGGTTCCAAGGACATCCACATTCGCCCCGTGGTCCACCAGCAGACGAACAAGCTCCACATGTCCACGATGTGCCGCCACTCGTAAAGCGTAGTCATTATCGAGGTGCACAACGTCCATGCCACTCGCTTCCAGAAACCACCGAATTAATCGACCGTGATTCTTCCAAATCACCCATTTCCAACAGTTTTCCGTGCCTTCCCTTAACCGGCAACCGGCTTCGGCCCACACCAGGTCGTTGTCGGTGATGATGCGGGAGAGGGCCTTGTTTGCGCAGCGGATCGTGCGGCCGGTTACCGGGTGACATCGTCTGACGATATCGGGGAATAATTCGAGAGGCAATGTGATTGGCATGAGGGGGTTGGGTTCGTCGTCCACCTTGGCCTTGCGAGGCAGCAACATGGCGCTTATCCGCGTGAGTACGTTCACGCGCAGCTTGCCGACCACTGAAACTCGTTTTTGGCGTGAGTCCAGCCATAGGCATGTTTGACAATCGCAACTTTTCTCCCAAAGTTGGAGAGGCATATCGGTACACTAGTGAGAAGTTACTTACAAAAAGGGGGTAAACTGTCTTGTCTACTTAGACGAAGTGACTGGATGCGGCCTTTGGCGAGCGAATTGTGATTGGTTTCAAGCCTCAAGCGATGTAAATTGGATACCCGGACGTGGACGGGACGACTTCAACATGAACCACTGCCGCTCGACTAGAAATTCATCCAAAAATGGATAGCGAGTAGTCGCCGTGGTCAACGGTCTTCAAATCTGTATGAATCACGACGGCGGGACCGACTCATGTCACCTCTGCATGTGGGTTTTCTTCCCACCGTACTTGCTCGCAAAGGATGCAGCTCAGGCGGGAATCAACCACCTTTCTTTACAAAACACTGTGGGAACATTTCTTTCTAACTTCTTTTTTCTGACGAATGTCATTCGGAGAAATCTTGTGGAAGGAAATGATTTACAAGAAGGAGGATGTGATTTTATCATGTGATGGAAGTTCGAGCACGGCTTCGACAGTTGGATACCCAATCTTCAGTGCGTCTGGTGTTAACGCCAATTCAGAAGCAGGTGTATTAAACAGAACCTCTGACGGAGAACGACCACACGGCTGAACGACCACACAGTCATAATAGCAGCCTGATTGAAGAAACAATAACATGGTTTGTCTCGCGGGATCCGACGGAAACGTCCGCCTGTCGTGGTGATCGGTCAATCCATTCACGCTCTTGCGCAACAAAGACCCTTCAGGCTTGCCCGCTATCCCAAAATACAGCCTCATTCATTCATGCATTCAATCCACTGGCCAGCGCACGGACTATGGTAAATTTCACCAGAATGTTCAGGTGCCGTCATGTGGCCTTCGATCAAGCGACGCGTCAACCAACCCGCGATCAGACGCGTTGATACCCGGTGACTTTTTGGATGTCTTCATTTGCGAGTTCGCACTATAAAAACACCCATCCGGCCACTACAAACCTCCACCATCAATCCGCAGCATCTAAAAACACCATAGTTCGTACTCTCGAAGACTCACACACTTGTACACTCATATAGTTCCTCAAACATGAACCCCGGAAGAGACGAGGTACGTCCGTCCTCCTCCCTCTACCCGCCCCTCACCCACTTCCTCACCTAACCCCCTAACCTCCCTCCACTTCCACACAGTACGGCCACCCAATCCAGTATGCCGCCTACTCCGATCTCCCCAGCTTCTCCACCTCCATGGCCGACCTCTACGGCTCCGGCATCTTTGTCGACAGCAGCGAACCGCAGGGTGCCAAGCAGGCCAATAAAGGCAGTAAGGTGAATGCTGCTGCTGCGGATGAAGGGAGTGGGAGTGTGGGTGGGCCGAGGCATGTGAGGTTTGGGGGGCGTGTTGTTGAGGTAAGGAGATTGGGAATTTGGTTTTTAAAGGGAGGAGGATATAAGGACTGATTGTGGTTTTTTGTACAGGAGCATCTGTCGGGCGTGACGGCGAATGATCAGTATACGGAGGCGGAACGGAGGGGGGCGGCGTATGAGATGGCGGATGCTGCTGCGCATGAGCGTGTTTGATTGTTTCGTTGGCGAGGGATTTATTTTTGGTGTGTGTGGCAGGGGGGTTACGGTTTTATGTAGCTGGGAAGAGCGGAAATTTGAGCCAATCTATTCCCTCGCCGATGTCATATTACTTGGATGTAATGCTCGATGACCTTCCCCCTCCGAAACTCTACCTCTCGCAACCCATCCCATGAAAATCAGACCTCCCAGACACCCATCATTGATTATGCAATGACTAAACTCACGCCGACGCCGTTGAGCTCCCGATCACTCGTTCCATACCCGCTCCAGTACGGGTCTTCTGGGCGCCGGCAGGAAACTCCGACTTCTCAGCGCTACTATGGTCTGGTGACTCGGTGTTCAGGTACACCCCCAACACTCGCGCTATCTTTATCCCAACCGTCAACCCCAAGTTTAACGTCAAGATCAAAAATTCGGTCAAACTGATTAGAAGGTAGGAAATGGTGCCGTATTCAACAATAAAGTATACGGGGAAGACAATGACGAGGATGGTGAAGACGCTGTAGATTGTGAGGCCAATTTGGCGGGATTCGTTGTAATCGGCGGGAGTTTTGCGTACTGTGTGGTTGGAAATGTGAGGACACATGTACCCTTTTGCGCGAACTGATAAAGGATGGGTGATCATACCTTGAAAAGCCAGGAAGCAACCCCATAGAAGGAACACCAAATTATACGCAATCAATGAAAAAAACCACCCGCTAGATTTGGTCACGCACAAATGCGCAAAGTGCCGCTCTTTACCGGACGGATCATCCGTCTGCGAGACCTGAGCCAAAGGTTTATCGACCGCGAAATGAATCACCAGAATCAGCAACTCGCCCAGCACGAGCACCGCAAACTTCTTCAACAGGACTCCATCGCCAATGACAATTTTGTTTTGTGTTTTGCGATTAAAGATCTTGTGGATTCGGTATGTTTTGATGAATAGCGGACCAAAGCTTAGGACGAACCCAAAGCAGAGGAGAAGCGGGTTGGCGACGCAGAGCACGCCAAGCGCGTCGAGGTTCTTGCCGGCATACGCAATCGTGTTGGTGATGATGTGAATGTACCCAGTGACGCAACCAAACACCAAGATCAAGAGGAACGTCGTGGACGCGCTTTTGAAGACTTTGACGTGTCGGTACTTGACAATGAACCCAGCGCAAATCAGGCACAGGACGAGTCCAAGCGCCCCGAGAGCGTATCCGACGGATGCGAAGCCGGATGGCAGCTCAAACATGATATCCGAGTACACCTGGAAACTGCACTCCTCGCCCTGGTACTGCGGGTCGCATACGCATTTCCCCGTGGTGATATCGCATTTGCCGTGGTTGGAGCATGGGTAGTTCGCGCACACCACATCCGTCGGCGCAATCGTCGCTCCGCCGTACCACTTGATATCTTCAGTCAAAACAAACGAGCTGGGTGTGGAAACCGACCACGCACCGAGAAAGTTGAGAGTGTAGTTTCGGACGTTGATGATGTCGTAGAAACCTTTGCGGTCACCCTCGGGTGTGAATTCTACACTCCCGCTGGCACCTGTGAAGTTGCTGGAGATGATGTTTTGAAATACGACGGTGCCGTTGTATGGGTCTTTGCCGTCTTGGAGGGTTTTATCTAGGCCATAGGCGTACGACATTACGGAATCGTAAGAATAGGCTGCGTAATTGTCGGGAGCGCCGCCTGCACCGGGGTAGGTGATATTGGAGAGAGATGCCCATCTTGTTTTGAAAGTATCAAAGGAAGGTCCCAATCCAGGTTTGATACGAAGCCCAACGATTCCTAAGGAGTTGTTAAATAGAAGGGAAATGATGAAGCTTGGACCGTAACGGGATTTTCGAGAAGGCTCCGAAACATACCATCAAATGCGGACAACGTTTCGTTTCCGTAACTCGCTTGCCGGTACAAACTTCCATCATCCGTCAACCAAGCATACTTTTGCCTCCCCCACACTTCGTCCACAACACCCAACAACCCCATCCCACGAGCCTGAGGAAAGACTTTCAACGTCAACACCGTCCCTTCAGACAGGAAAACAATCACACGCGCTCCGGATTTCTTGATAGACTGCAAATCTGCCGTGAAGTTGGTTCCCAAAGGATCCACCTGAACGATGGTGAGCACTTCGATGCCCAAAAGCGTCGCGGTGGAGCGGTATCCCTGGATGACGGCAACGCCATAGTCGTTCCCGGTGGTGAGGATGGCCACTTTTTTGTACCCGAGAAAATTGGTCAGGCGGGCGACACCGGCCGCGACTATCTTGGAATTCGGTATGATGCGGCCAAAGGTGGGAAACACCGTCTTGTCCGACAAGCTGGGACAGTAATTGACGGGTGAATTTAGCCACCTCAAGCTCACCGTCGATCAAATCAATGCAAACTTTTAAAAATGCTGTGGGAAAATGTGTACCTTGAATCTGAGCAGGATATACCAATCTGCGGGATGTACTGTAACCCCAAAATATACCCGCTGCTAATACACGCAGGGCTGGCGATAGGCCCAACAACCCCGACCACGGCATCATCTTTTTGCGAATAAGGGCACGGGTTACACGTTCCAGCCGATGTGGTGTTTCTCCCCAACATCCCCAACTGCATGGCCGCTTCCGACGCCGTTTGCACCATGAACCCCACGGCTCCGTTTCCCACGATGCGCAGATCGAGCGTGAGATTGGTGGAGGGTAAGAGGTTCGGGTATAAAATCTTGTTATTGATGTCCTCGATGGCGAGTTTGACCGCTGTGATGCGTTGGATGTGACCAATCGTTGTGTTGGATATCATGGCTCCAAGCTTGAGGAGCGGCGGTGGGGCGGATGATACCATCGACGCCAAAAAGACGGAGACGAAAGCAACGGCTATCTTGATATTCATGGTGGAAACTCAGGTTTAGCACGGTTAGAAGGCGGCGCAACTACAGACGAGAAGGGAGAGAGGTTCTTCGGCATCCCGTTTCATCATTTTAGGGTTTTATGGTTTCAATTTCAACTCCACATTGTCTCCCCACAATTCGCCCCCGATTTGCCCACTTTCCCTCCCGTAAATTGTCCCAGCATCGCGCTCCCAAGGCCGCGTCTACAAAAGCACGAACCCAACTGTAAAATCCCGTTGTTTACCATACGTTAGAAGGGTATCCAGATCCTGTCTCACTCACAAAATTACGCCCCATTGTCACTTACATTCACCACATTAGCGCTTCCACCAAATGCATACCACACAAACAACAGCCACATCTAAACCTACCCTCACTTTCCTCCGACGGCCCAGTAACAGTGTCAGAATGACGGTAAGACCGGGAGATGATGCGCGGTTGATGATTATTGTGAGGTGGCTTTTGGCGAAATCAAAGGTTGCGGAAAAAGATCGGAAGCTAGAAATGTGTGTAGGCATTGATATAATACCCGTAAAAGGTTTCTTGATGGTGGACAAAGATATCATCTTGAAGGAGGTCTCTCAGAATTGAGGTTGGGGCGATCTTTGAAAGTTCGCTTGTTGGGACGGACGATGGTCGCCGCTGAAGGCGCATCATTTGAAACAAATAGCTCAAAACCCTCGACGGGCGCTTCAAACGGGGCTCCAGAATCCAATACTTCGCTCATTGACGCTAGAGGGCATACAAGACACCCGTCTTCTCACGTTAGCCAGTTCAGCAACCTGCGAATGAGAGTCCTCCATGTTTGCCTCATCCGCCCCCAATCTGCCCAATCTCCTTCCCATGAATAACCTTAAATGGTTCCGGCATCGAAGGTCGCGTCTAAAAAAGCATGAAACGGACATGCATACGAGAAGGGTATCCAAATTCTCGGTCTCAGTCATAAAATTAGCGATCGTATAAGGTTGAGTTTGAGGATAAGGATGGGGTAGAAAGATTTGAAAAGGTTGTGGTGAATGGATGTATGGTCGGTGGTAAATGAGGGAATTAACACCACACATAGAGAAATGAGCCCGAGGGCCCAACTGGCTGCGAGCGGTATCCAGCTGTGCAGTTGACCGCGCGCGGTAGAGAAACTCGACGGCAATGCATTATTTACTATAATAACCATATGCCATGCGATCTTTTTGGACACGTTTGAGACTTGAGCCCAATCGTCCATAAGGGGCCCAGCTGCGATTCAACGTAGTGAGGGTATTATGCAAGTACGTCCTTTCGGAATTTGAAGGCATCTCAATCGTCGCGCTAGATAAGTACACCTGAAATCGACCAGCAAGAGCATTCTCCGATGTCAATATATTACCTTTGACGTATTGGAAGGGACGCTGGAAGCTTGGATGAAAATGTTTCATGTTGCCAGCGTTGTTGCTCGACGGCCGAAACTTCTCTGTTTCATTTTTGCCCCTAAACGAATGAGCTATGGAATGTGCAAGCCGATATGGCGCGCGATGGGAGCTCGGGAGGGAATGACATTTTACAAGCGGGGTTCGCATTGCAGTGAAGCCAGGCAGGACTGGTCAATCCAGCGACAATCGAGCACCGTTCGTTAGTTTGCGGTAATCAAGTACAGGTGCAGCGGTGATGCAGCAGAAGCTTTTTGACGTTCGTTTTTAGTATCCTCAAAAACAAAGGTGAAAGAATTTCAGAGTTTGTAGTTGTAGGATTGGCGAAGCCTTCACGCACAAAGTCAATCAAAGAAGGGAGGCTCAGGTGAGACTGCAAATGTCATTATCACAGTACACAGTCTCGAACATTTCGGCGCGCGGGGCGGGATCCAAACCTATCCACTGTGCCACCGATGTGAAACCGAAAGCTGCGTAACAATGTCGAATGGATAGCGCGCCAGTTGTCGTTGTTGGAAAAATAGGGATGTGTGTTAACTAATGACAGACAACGTGCCACAACCATCTAGTAACCAATGGTTCACTCAGTCAGCCGCAAATAAGTTGTGTCGTCGCTGTAAGATAGGGGTGGGTTAAACCCCCCCGGAATTTTGGTTCTTTCACACTTTTGAAGACCGTTAACTGGGGGGGTGTTCGACCCGCGATGCAATGGATCAAAGCCTGTTGGGTTCACAGTCATCTAGTCGATCTCAAATGGTCCTACGCTAAGATAAACCATAAGCAAAACACAATACAAACAAAAAGAAAAAAAGGTGTTCGCGCAAAAAGAGAAGAAGCGAGACTTGCAAAAGGAAAGAGCTGTTGGAGTGTGGGAACGGTGGCCCGTTCCGTGTGCTACGCGGCAATGAGACTCTCACTAAAAACCGAATCCAACTACATAGAGAAAAGCAACAGGAGACAGGTAAACAAAGGCCCGGATAGCACAGTTGGTAGAGCGTGCGGCTTTTAACCGCAAGGTCCTGGGTTCGAGCCCCAGTTCGGGCGTAGCGACTAATCTGTGACGCGAATTCTTTGAATCGCTGTTAATGTTTTTTTTTTGTAGTTCCTCGGGTTTTCGGGGTTTCTTCGGTGGGTCCTAGATTTTTTGGGTTTTCTTTGGTTCAGGGGAATTTCCCGGGAGTGTCTGTTGACTTCCATCGGTCGGTTTTGGGAGTTTCTTGCCAGCTTCATCGTGTTGGGCTTACAGGTTCCATGGACAAATCTGGAGGGTTGCGTCTAGTTGTAATTTTTCGAATTTTCACTACCTTAAGTGACGTTGAGCTTACAGGTCCCATGGATCATTTTTGGAGGTTTCGTGCTACATGATATTCAATCATTTAGCCACATTTTTCCTGCAGAACGTCAGTATTGCAGATCGCGCCAGGCCTTCAGAAACCTCAAGCCAAAAACTGGGTGCCGTTCACGGGGATAGAGAGCTCAGGAAAGCTAAAGTCCAATCGCGCACACTGTTTTGGGGAAAACAAATATGAATGCAAAAGGCAATGTATATATGTGTGCCAAATCACCCAAACCCAATCTCCCGAATCAGAAACGCATTCTCAAGAGCAGTATCCTCAACCCTCTCTCCCGCTGCGCCAGCTCCATGTCCTCTCCCCTCCAACACCCTAACCACAACCTTCGCTTTCCCCTCACCGCCATCGCACATGAACCGATCCCTCACTCTAGCAGTCCACTTCAACACCTGCCACGGCGGCACTCTCATATCCTCCACGCCCGCCGTCACAAGCACAGACGTCCGCAGCTGACGTGTCCCGCGTGCAGGAATATTGTCGTATGGAGCGTACCCAACCAACGCGTCGTACTCGTTCTCACACCTCGCTGGGTCCCCCCACTCGTTCACCTCGACGCTCGTCAGTGGCAGGTCTTGATCCAACATGGCTGACACAGGGTCCAGAAATGGCACGCGAAGGACCATGGCTCTGAACAAGTCTGGGTGCGTGTTGAGGACGGATCCTAAGATGATGCCGCCAGCGCTGGAGGTTGTGGCGGTTAGGAGGGCGGGGGTGGTGTAGTTTTGCGAAATGAAGTGGGTTGCGACAGTGAGAAAGTCCGACGTGGAGGTGGGTTTGCGGTGGAGGCGGGCGGAGGTGTGCCAAGTGCGGCCGAGGTCACCGCCGCCGCTGCGTTAAGGGAAATGACATTTAATGAGAAGCGAGACAGGTATAAACGCAGCAAGGGATGGATGTACTTACCGAACATGCGCAAAAGCAACGACAAACCCGCGTTTGAGCAAGGGAAGGATATCAAGGTTGAAAACGGGGTCAAGTGGAACACCATACGCGCCGTACACTCGAAGTGAGACTGGGTTCCTGAAATTTGACACGTATCATTTGGTCAAGGCCGCGATTTCCGTCACGAAAAAGGCAGCGCTAATATGGGGAAGACTCACGATCCATCAAACTTCATATCCCGCCTCCGCACGACTGTCACGGGTATGTCAACACCGTCCTCAGCGGGAACGTGAATACGTTCAGTCACGTACGGGGACCTGTCGAATCCTACCACACGACAGTTGTCCCTCAGACAATTGCCGGGAAAGTGCAAAACGACACTAATAGCTTACCAACAGGCGTTTGCTTCGTCAAGGTCGTCAGACGCCGCGACATCAAATCGTACTCGTGGAGAGCGGACATGGTAAAAGGCGACGTGGTCTGGAACCGGACTTTGGTCGCTTCATAATCCTAATGACAACGAAACAGAAGAACAAATGAGGAAACATGGTTTAGGAAAAGAAGAAAACCTAAAACCGAGAAGCAAAATAGCACACTCTACCAAATTCACTCCAGGAAACACGCACGCTCCATTTTCTACACCCTCAACCTTCCACCTCTCCCCACTCTCCACATTGCAACACTCCACGGTCGGTACACCGGCGCGTTTCGTAAACAGCACCGCGTGCTTTCTAAACAACTCGACTTCTTCGATTTTGATCTTATCTGGTGATGTGGCAAGCCAAGGCGTGGTCAACGCCCAGGAAGAAGGGAGCGCGTGGTGGGATGGCAAAAGGGAGAGAGTCAGTTCAGGGTCTATAGGGGTGTTGTTAAGGATGTAGAAATGGGTCTTTTTGACACCGGAAGTTAGGTAGAGGCTCGACATGCACATGAATCCAACATGGATGTGACAGCTACTCACTTCATGATGATCCACATAGTACTCCACGCCCCTCGTCCTTTGAAAGAGCGGCACAGGATCGGGTATTTTCTCCACATCGCTCGCGGCGGGAACGATTAAAACCTCAGATGTGTCGTTTGCGTTGCAACTTATGGTGAGGTATTTCTGAAAGGTGGGAACGTTAGATCTTCAGTACGCCTCCGATGCAGGGTGTTGTTACATACCTTATCCTTGGTTAGTCCAACGTCGACAAAAAATGCTGGATCGCGCTCATGGTAGACTAGGACTTCAGGTTTATGTGATTTAACGTGGTGGCGGAATACCTAAAGATTGAAAAAGTATGTATGTTAAAAAGGGAAGAGAACAAAGGCAGGGCAGGAAAGATGAGAAAGAACCTTTGAAGACCGCAACTGCTCATCCAATCTCGTGAAATAAATTACTTGCCCATCGCCCCATGACATGTTGAATACATTGTCGATACGTGTCGTCTGATTGATGCAGTGAAAAAGTGGTTGATGGTCGAGGACAAATCCCGTATGGTCAAATCACTCGGAACTGGCGCAAGGACGGTCCAACTCCCTACCATTCGTCTCTCCTCAGACACATCCCGCAAATACAACGTTCCCGATTCTTCAGCTGGCGCACACACCAGGTACGCCACCGTTTTATGATCAGGCGACGTGAGGACTTTTTTGAGAGTGTGAGATGGGTTAGGAAGGTGCTTGTTGTTTAACAACGTCTGCTGCTTGTTCGAGGGAGCACCAAGATTAGCGGATGTGGAAAGTGAGGAAAAGGGAGCTTTGTGCAGGCACCTCGACGCCATCTTTGTAACGTCGGAAGTATACCAAGGCGCCGTTTTCGTGGCGGGTATAATAGTCCCATCCGTCGATGGTGTCGGGTGGGGCCGGTGGAACGGCTCGGGGGAGGTAATCTCGCATTTCCTGATTTGGTTCAAACCCCGTATCATCATCATGAGGGACTGCCGAATAATGATTGTTTAAAATTTGTGTGGGAAGCTTACTCTGGCGATGCGGCGTTTTACGGGAGCGTATTCCCGGAGAATGTGAGAAGCGTATCTTGGGAGATCCGCCAATGAATAAATGTGCGTCTGTAAGCGAATAACCCCACATTCCACAATGTACCTCTTCTCCGCCTCCATGTACTGTTGAGTGTCCTGCAGACCAACAAGGCGGGACCTCTGTCAACCCTTTGGACCGTTCCACAAATGTACGATTCCACTATTGCTGGATGCCAGACCTTGGATGTTGAATCCTCCATCCACTTGTACTCATCCACCCGCTTCCGCCCATGATGCTCGGCAATATGAGGAGCTTGCTTGGCGGCAGGTGGTGACAATCCGCTACACAAAAGGTTTCAATATTCCAATTTGAAAATTACAGTTCAGGGTGAAAGGGATTCTATTGAAGTTGCTAGAGGCAAAATGTCTTCTTTTGGTCCACCCAACACACTACAGCTCACGCATGGGATTGACAAGCACCTGCTATCGCGGGACGGTCGCCCGGTTAGATGCGCGAGCCACGACTTGCAACGGTGGGTTGGGCGGGTTGGGCAGAAAACCAGCCTCGTGGGCACATTTCCGGCAGGGGCCCATCTCATTATCTGACCCGGACACTCAAGTCTGCGGCAAAAGCGGTCAGTCTCCTAGGGAACAAGCCCTACACAGTTTCGTTGACAAGGTAAATGCCGTAACGGGGCGAGTTTCGTCACGAAGTTGACCAGAAGTCGAATGAAATGAAAATGAAACTGCGCCGCAAACAAAGTTCGCGTTTGCCTGCGGGTTTGAACATTGCTCACACTAGTATATCCAAATTTCGAAACCCGACAGCGGAAAAGTGGGTGGAAGCCTTATATAAGGAACGGGGGTGCCCGATTTCCTGTCTCATTGGCGCCACATGTACATATCATTTTCATTGTCCGATGGGCAACCCGCAATACCCATTGTATTAGAGCATCCTTTATCCCATACACGCCTTGTTTAATCCCAGCTTCCGATAGTTGCTGTGGAAGATGAAATCCCAGTCACTATCCACCCAGATATATCAAGGGAAAGTGATCTTCCCGACCACTCACCTCACAATGTCCTTATCTTGCTGCAAATAATGGGGAATCTTGCTTACCCTTTTCGGGTCAATGTCCACAACACGCATTTTGTACTCAAACCCAGCATTGTCCAATTTCACCCTTCCGCTCGCTGATACCGTGTTTATTGTTGTTTCCGTTGGTGGGCTAAGGCAGTGATGTGTTAATTTCTCACACAATGGTACAAAGGGCGGTGGGCGGGGTTTACTTTGCATCCCGACTGAATGTGATCATGATGGATAAATCTTTCAGTGTCACCGAAATCATGAATTCAAATATTCGTTGCAGCTTCATGGAATGTGATAGGTCATGGTCGTCGGATTCCGAGATCTTCGGTTTCTTGGATTTACGTTCAATGTTATCTGTGGGGGATAAAGGGGTTGGGGAAGGATTCGCAGCTCATGGTGAACATGGACGAAAAATGCATACCAGTAGAGTCAACGACAGGAGGGCTTCTCTTCCGTTTTGCGCGTGGGGATAAGGCAACATCCTGACTTGGCGCATTTGGTGGGTCAGGCGAATCCAACTTTTCACTTTGGATACCTGACAAAGGTGAAATTTCGGGCCGTCAACGCTGGCCTAGTTCAGCCGCATGAAAGGCCCATATATTCACCTGTCCCAGTCATCCTCTCCAGATACATCTCCACAATTTTCACCCACTCTTCCTCAGTAGGATCCATTATACTTCCACCCTCGTCAATCACAGACTGATACCATCGGTGAACCTTTTCAATGTCATGCGGATCCAACGTTTGCTGCCGCATTTTCAGGGTAGCCAGAAGTGGGTCTTTTGCTAGTATCGTGGTCAGCAGCGCGACTAGCCCGTTGTAGCCGTGTCTGGAGGAGCCTTTCTTCAGCGTACTTGTACTGGACGATGAGAAGAAAACTACGGCACTTACCCGGAGAAGAATGCATCTAACAGTTTTTCGGTGGAGTCCTGCAGTTGCGACCCAACGTTGAGACAACCCTCTCAACATAATGGCCCGTCTCGAGTTTAGGATCTGCTTACCTCTGTCAAATCGCGCAAAACACCATCCAAAAACACCTTCAAGTTATTCTGCGGATTCTTACCAAGGACGTTAAATCCTTCCCGCATCCGATTAGCATCGCCAGAGTACAAATCCAGGGGACAGAAATTGTTGACAGAGTGTGCTGCATCGTGCTGGATTTTGTAATATTGGTGCATACAGTAACGACATGTGCGGAGTTTAAGCGCGTCACCGGAGGCTGCTGGTAGAAACCCCCATTTTGGCTTAAGTATGAAGGTGTAAGAGAAGCGCCGCGTTGCCACGGAGCCAATCAAGGGATACCTTTAGTTCCACAGACAGGGTAGACGGAAGCTCGATGCACGTGTCGGCACTGGAATTAATCACAGCAGACTTGTGCATGACTGTGTGGTCAGTCATCAATGCCGCAAACTTCTCGGTGAGGTCCACATTTTTGCCTCGCCTCCCCTCAGGTCGGGAGGGGTTGACCGCATGTGAAATGGAGCGCAGAAAATCTTGAGTTACTGCAAGTAGATTCTAAATACAGCAAAACTCCACCATCGTTAGAATGCTGAATATCACCAAGAACATCCTCAGCAAAATTCCAAGTATTACCTACCGCATCCCCGACATATTGCTTTCCGAGCAACGGTGCGATGACGTTCTGATGATACGCCTCGTCATACTCCACTGTGAAAGGTCTTTGTTTCTCTCTCAGCGCTGAAGCCTTTACATCCTCTTTTCTCAGCCGCAGAACGTGGCCGTGCTGCAATTCCGAAAACCGCGTTTAAGATCTCTAAGTGCTGGGACCGGAAGGAATGAAAGGGTGTTCTTACAAACAGCGGGTTCGATCCCGTATAGGACAATACAAGATTTGCGTTTCCCTCTGCTTTGTATGTCCACACAGACGGATCGAGCAGTTCTGGGATAGATCGTCCTGCAGCAGGACCTGTCAATGGAGGATGGGGTATTCAATGAAAGTTCGTGGTTGTCGTCGGCATCTGCTCAATAGATCCGTCAACAACAGCCTTACCATGAGACTCACTAACCACATTTTCAAGAGGAGACACGGCATTTGTCCTTGTAGGGGACGGAGGGTTGGCAACCGTCTTGGCAGGTCGCAAATGCTCCGCCACCTCTGGTGAGTCCCTTTTCCGCTTACTGGCATGTAGAACCAACAATGAAACGAAAGAAACGTTGTAAAGCAAAAGCCGGGGATGGGCGCCTTACGTTTGCTTGTGGTGGGATGACATGCTAACAGTGCGCGTACGGTAACCCACACCATCAAACCCATAATGGGTATTATAATTGAAAATGAATTCCACTCTGCCGGGCTTAAACCG
>JADGKA010000487.1:0-19428 GCA_027604605.1 Borealophlyctis nickersoniae
GCGATGTCTGGCCTCGTGCAGACTGCCGCATACATCAAGGCACCAACTGCAGACCGATACTCGGTCTGGGACACCTCTGCGGCGTCGTTGGTGTCTTCCCCCACTCCAAGCGGTGAGTTTGGCAGCATTGGATTCGGAGCAACGCTGCAGGTGCTCATTTTGAACTTCTCCAACGTTTTCTTCACATACAGTTCTTGTCCTATGCGCGCTTCACCCTTCTCCGGGTCGTATTCGATGCGCAGGCCAAGCAAATGGTGGATGCGACCACCGTCGGTCATTTCGAAGCGATTCTTCAGTTCTTGCTTCGTAAGTTCAAGTCCCTGAAGCCCCCGCTGTAAACACAAACCCCCTTTGTTACTCTTTCAACATCACTGCACCCTTTAACACTCACGGGCTTTCAACACATCCCTGCTTCGTCTTCCTTCCACGGGTCCCGTCCCTCTTTTCCACGGTCCCCGTTCGAAGTCAGCCGTTTCCTTTCCTTTTCTGTCCCTTGCCGCCCTGCGGTTTACCGGCTATATAAAGCCCGTCTTCTGTCTGTTATTCCGTACTAGTTAATCAGTTCCTATATCACTTATCCCGTAACTCTGTATAACTGTTTTCCTGTCTTCTGAATACATATATTAAACGTATATGTCCTGTTTTGTCTTCTGTTTTACCACTGTGTTTGAATACGAGTAAAACATTTCTGCACTCCGCGCTTCCTCACAACTGTTCTGTCTTCGTCGAGGACTCTGTCACCGACTCTGCCACCCACCACCTCTGCGCTTCCGTGCTCCATTGCTACAGCAGACTATCGGTTGTACCAGTATACAAAGGCGAGGACGACGGCGGGGTTGGGGTTGCTGACGCGCTCGCGAAAGGAGAACGAGAAGTCGTGGGTCTCGTTGGGAATGCCCAGGTCGATGCCGGGTTGGGCTTCCGGGACTTGGGTATCCAGGGACCAGTGCGAGGACTTTGTCGTCGTTCCTTTTGTCTTTCTTGTTCCAGGCGAAGAGCCCTTTGAGGATTCTCGTGAAATCGCATATCCCTATGTCCCACAACTTCGGATGGCGGATTCTTCCTCTCGTACCCCGCCCTCGTGGATGGACAACGGGGTAGAGCCTGACGTTGTTTCCGACATAGCCCTAGCTCCCTCGGTTCACGGATGATCCCGCCGTTGCGCGCGGCCTTGTGGTGCGATAACATCTGGATGGCACACTTGAGGCCGGTGCAGCAGGACAACCCCGTCCATGACTCCGCCGTTGCAACTCGGTCTCGAGCCCAAGAACAAGTCTGAACAACCATCTGTCTCGATGTCGCCTTCAAAGCCGAGTTTCGCATTCGTGGGAGAATACGAGGGAGGGGTGGTTAGTAGGAGTGAACCGACCATCCCAAGGCCCCCTTTCACGCGCAGTCGAGGCGTAACGTTAGGGTACCCATGGTTGGTGTTGTTTCCTTTCGGACGTAGCGGATTGCTACACAGGGCCCATGTTCAAGTTGCCTTTCGACTTCACTGGTCATACAACGCGGGGTCGCAATCCAGTTCAATGTCAGGCATGAGTTCAATCTTAGCTGCTGTCAACATACGGTGTCGACTACGAGGTACAACGTTGATGTGGGGATTGAAATTTGCGCTGACCTTGGAACTGAAATCTAAGTTGGTTTGAGTCATGTCCAGTAGGACCGGTCCTAGGGCGCAGTCGTAACAGGTAAAGCTGAGGCGTTCGCGGATACCCTCTTGATTCACAGGCCCGTCAGTGTACGGTTCAGTATGACCCTTCGGGATACTAAGAGCCGCATGATTCGGATCTCTCTTGGGAAACCATCAGTTTTGCATAGGTAACTGAAAGCAACTCATGAGCGATGTCCACGAAACTCCTCTGCTGAGCGCCATTCAACCAAGTATGGTGAAACATTTCCCGATGTGTTTCGGAAAACAGGAACTTATTGCGAATGATGTTGTGAGTGTTGAAGGAATTGATGGAATGCGTGTGAACAACTTCTGCTTGGGTGAAGGGATGGGAGATGCTAGTTTTGCTGCAAGAGGGTTGAACCTTCGGTTGTCGCGAATGTATCCATCATTAAGTAGTGAAGGCCCAACTGCTCCGGATCATCACAAGTCGGCGAAAGTTGAGCATCATGCTAGGAATAGGCCCTTCCGCAATCCAGCGATTTCGCTGCTGTCGTGTTAGTGGGAATGTGCTTTATGATTCGCAGACTCGGGAACCAAACAAAATGTTTGATGATGCTGCTTTAGTGTTCCAACGAAGACGCCTGGACGTCCATCCACGCAACGTTTCAATATGAAGGGCAAGCAAGCGCATAGGTATCGGTATTTGAAGCATGGTATTTTTTACTATCAGATCCACGAAACCCAACAGAAAAAAGGAACGGATGTCCCCCCACAGTCCCTCCAATCATCTCCACATCAATCCCTAACTTAAACGTTCATTAAAATCATTCTATAAACGCCCGAGGCGGAATCCGGACCTTGGCACCTGTGACTGCATCTAGTACTGAGACGCTTGCCTGCGTATGGCCGGTGATTCTCATGTCAGCTCGATGCAATCATCAACATCAAGCAACAAAAATCTTGATCCGTACCTGTCGTAGTTGGCGCCCATCGCCTTCTGCAACAAAAGACGAATGTCCTTGTCCTTCAGCTCCTGTGAAACGGTGCAAGGAAAGAAGCCGTTTTAGTGTCACTTGCAACATGAGTTTGACGTGGGGCCCAAGACGTAGGCCTGGTACTAACATCCTTGTGTGAAGCAGAAATTTCAATGGCAAAACTCTTGATGACCGACTTAACATCAGCAATGTGGACAGACAATTTGGCTTTGCGCATGACCTTCACTTGCTCGCCGCACCAGCTCACGAGAACAAACTTGGCGCGCTTCGACTGAGTTGTTTGGTGTACACAATTTTGAGTATCTTCATACATCTGGTCGACATGTTTTGAACGAAGGATAAGATAATTACCAGCTCGTCGTTTCCGACAATCATTCGCAGATATCCGAATGCAGCCTGTTCCGGTTTCAGTTTGGAAACAAATTCTTCGAGACCGCCGGTACCTGCAGAGACAAGCGATGGGGAATGGATCCATAGATGAATACCTCTTGAAAAAGAGATCCAACAGTAGCGGCCTCTGCTGCTTCCTTCTCCCTCTCTGGCCATGTCCCCTAACTTCCTTCACGTAGCGGTTGCCACCCACAAACCATAAACTCGAACTCACCAGTCTCAGCCAACTTCAGAACATCCGTCTTATCATCTTGGTATTCAAGAAGAAGCCTAACCGATGTTCCCAGGCAATAGAGAAGGGAACACGGAAAAAGGGCGCAGGTATGTGAGCGGGAAAAGGATGAACGTAGATTGAACAAAGTCAGGGGTGATTGCGATGTTCACATTACCAGTTCGTATCGGTCTTATCGTTTCGCACGTCCTCGTATGCAGAGCTAATGTCCCCTTCGAGCTGAACCATCCTTGCTGATTTGGGTTTAAAGTTGGAAACTTGTCAGGGGAAAAGTACGATGTGTGGGGCGATTGGGATGGGATGCGCGTTTTTGAGGTGGGGCCTCCGTCTTTGGTCCAACAAAGGAAATTCGCGCATGAAGAGCCACAAAGTTTTGGCGCGATCCAACAATGCGCCCCGAAAAAGCCAAATACAATGCGCAACAATCAACGCATAATTAATTAACAAATAACAAGAGACCATTTTTGTTTTCTATGAGGAACGCAATAAAAACATCCCACAGTTCATTAGATGTTTCGAGTCTAATACATGCTCACGAATCTTGTTTTTTACAATTTTTGCGATTCCACTTCTCGAACGCCAAAAATCCCATGGCACAACCCAACATCTGTATGTAAAACTCTTGCTTGCTTACAAAAGCATGGTAAGGGGGTTCTCCATGTATCCCTTGAACCTCTGCAACCACCTGGCTCCCACAGCTCCATCAACAGTACGATGGTCATTGCTCATAGTAACGTGCATGACTTTCTGAACAGCGAAACCCTTTTCGCTGTTGCTGTCCAGCACAAGCTTCTCCTCAGTTCCGCCGACGGCGAGAATGGATGAGTGGGGGGGGTTGATGATTGCAGTGAAGTGCTGGATACCGTACATGCCGAGATTGGAGATGGTAAATGTGCCGCCCTGGGAAGACGATAAACGATAAGTAAAGGTGGACAACCGCACAAAAGTGATGGCACAAAGGCTCACCTGGTATTCATGTGGCTGGAGCTTGTTCGCCCGAGCTCTTTCTGCAAGCTCTTTCACACTGTTGGAAATCGTCGACAGTCCCTTTGCTTCTGCTTGGGCCACAATGGGAGTGATCAAGCCATTTTCTGCGAAGCAACATGTGATAAGTGGCGAGTTTCCCCAGATTGTTCCGACGAACCCTCACCAACCTGTTGCCACAGCTACGGCAATATCGGCGGTTTTGAATCTGAAACAAATGCGTCAATCTACTTTACAATGACAAAAGCATCTGTCGAGGTTACTCACTGGCGGATGAAGCTTTCTTGCCACGAACTGTTGACTTCCGGAACATCTTTGAGCGCGAGACTTGCCGCCTTGATGACAAAGTCGTTGACAGAAAGTTTGAATTTGCCGTTGGCTTGACTATTCAAAACTTCACGGAGCCTAAACGAAAATTGAGTGTCATTTCTCGCCATTGACCTGATCGTAAACTCATTCCAGCAAACACATTGACTTACTTGAGGATCTTGTCGGCATTGATTTCCATAGTGAGATAGTAGTGAGGAATGGTGACCTTGGACTCGAGCAGACGAGAGGCGATGACCTGGGAGTGGGAGCAGAGCGTCCACCCCGTTAAAAAGCAAAGTAGCGCAGTCGAGGAAAAGGGGTGTGATCCTCACTTTTCGAACGTTGGATGTGGGGATGTCCACATATGCAGCGCCCGGTGCTGGCGCGGGAGCTTTTCCCGCGGCGGCAGGAGCCTTCTTGGCAGCAGCTAAAGAATGGATCCCTCATCAGTAAGGTGTCACTCGAATAGGGCATTTAACACCCAGTCTCATACGTTTGTAATTCTCCACATCGGCTTTGACAACCCTTCCTCCAGGTCCAGACCCATTGATTTCCGCAACATCAATGCCACGCTCAGCAGCCAGTGCCCTCGCTGCTGGACTGGCAAATACCCGATCTATTCGGTTAAGGGAAACCAGAAGTTCAGAAATTTACAATGTGTCGCTCAGGCAATGTGCGGGCCCCCCCTAACATCCGATCACAGAAACAAACCTCCGTGAGACTCTGACTCTGTTGGCTGCGACTTTTCTGAGGACGCGGCTGCGGGATTTGGTTTCTCCTCCTTGGGTTTCTCCTCCTTGGGTTGCTCCTCCTTTGGCTTCTCTGCCTCTGCAGGTGGTGCGGAAGTGGCACCCTCTTCGACCTTATAATCTGCAAACTTCTCAACATCCCCCTTCTCTTCCACCATAATACAGATGGGCTTTTTTTTCCGCGAAAAGATTAGGCAAATGGAGCGCGACATCCTCCAATGGCGAGAGTCTTACCTTGCCAACAGGCACGCCCTCGGTTCCCTCGTCAATCAAAATCTTTGCCAAAAATCCCTCGTCTTGACACTCAAAGTCCATGGTTGCCTTGTCCGTTTCAACAACTCCAAGGACATCACCCGGTTGAATCTCGTCTCCCACCGCCTTTTTCCATGAAACCAGATTGCCTAAACCACACTTTTTAGAGTCTTTCTTCGTTCCTTTCAAATAAAAAAGCTTTAGTACCTTGTGTCATAGTTGGCGAGAGGGCGGGCATGTCGAGAACTTTATGAGACGGATATGCTATCGATGGAAGTGAAATGCCGCATTAGATTAGGCTCTATACCCACAAAATTCAGAATAGAAATGAATTCGTACTCACAGTCAGCAGCGTATCCCCTTTTCTGCCCACCGACCGCAAACGGCATCGCCGACCCCCTCACTCTTCGTTGGGCCACGACAGAGCTGTTCATTTGAAACCAAAAAATTGGAACCCCACCAGAACGCGTC
The DNA here is from genome assembly GCA_027604605.1 of Borealophlyctis nickersoniae. Taxonomy (NCBI): domain Eukaryota; kingdom Fungi; phylum Chytridiomycota; class Chytridiomycetes; order Rhizophlyctidales; family Borealophlyctidaceae; genus Borealophlyctis; species Borealophlyctis nickersoniae. Next base: position 5,998 of record JADGKA010000487.1, read on the forward strand.
AGTCATCCCACCTACGGGTGCCGAGTAGAAGTACGGTGTACACGTTCAAAACGAACCTCACAGTATGCAGCCCTTGCGTCGCGACAGCACCAGCGCACGCGCTCCCGCGCGTAATCGACATGGCACACACGCCAGCAAGCTGCGATGGGCCCCTTGCCCTCACAGCCCGGAAGGGCATTGACCGAAGGGCGCTCTTGACTTGGACACGGTGCATTTGGGGTGTTTTTTACAATTAATGAAGGAACGCAGGATGAGGGGCAGGGGCGGCTGGGGTTATGAGTTTTTTCTTCACAGCAAGTTGAGAGCAGAGGGCAAACGGGTATTTGAAGAGAGGACTTCTCGGATTGATCGATATTTGATTGATTGATGGGATGACGCGCCTTAGAAACGGCTGAGCCCCGCCTCGCGTCGCGTCGATAAGATCCACTTCCTGTTCTCTCTCTCTCCTTCTCTCCTTCTCTCTTCAGGTCTCCTCGAAATTCCAAACATCACCCCACCTTTCCCCGTTATTCTGATTACTCTGCCATCCCGTACAGGCACCCTACGGGCATCTAACAGCATGATGCTGGAATGGGTCATCATCACACAGGGGCCCTATTAGCTCAAACCGTCCTCTCCTTTTGAGAAGGCCGTCGCAAGAACGGCACTGGCATTCAGTATCTTTCGGTTAGATAGCAGTCTCTGTAATACATGTAGAAAGCCTGTGTATGATTTGTTGCACTTCGCAACCACTTCCCTTCGGCAAGGGTAGCCTCACAAAGAAGGAAGGTGCTGCAATCAGCGATCCCATCACGGGTTGGTTTGGATACCCTAAATCTGAAACGCCCCCCAACGTTCGCCCATTTTCCACTCTCGCTCCAGGGACCCCATGGCCAGCATTCAAAACACCGTTGGAAATACAGCTCACCAAGTAGAGCCAATCGTATTCCTCTCGTCTGTCCGCAGGGAAAACGTTGGACAAGTAACTCGTAAGGAGTCCGCAAGTTTCTTTGCGTTCGGGAGAGCGTATCGGTTGTTATGGTGCCAATATCCGCGGGGCTCCGAAAAGGACTTCGGCCTCTATTTGGTTGCGGAGGCCGGGGCCGAAATAGTATGTGACCTTCTCATTCGCAATGAGCCGATGGGTCCAGACCTTTTTCGCAGACGCCTTTCTCTCTTGAACAACGGCACCACAAACTGGGGCGAGGACTATCCTCCCTCCACCGCCCGGCAGCGAGGCCTAAACGATGTTTTAGTGGTTGGGGTGGCCATCTATCCTCCCAAAACTCCACTGGCCAGCAAAACAATGGTACCTGCACAAACTGCAACATCGAGCTTCTTGTATCAGGAACGAGATACCACCGCGCTTTCCTTCTTCACCACCAACTTCCGTTTAAATACGGCACTTTCTCGCATCTCCTCGCCGATCCCAAGCATTCAGACATTACGTTGTTGGTCGAAGACGAAGTGATACCCGCTCACGCGGCCGTCCTGAAAAGCCAGAGAGCTGGGCAATACTTCGCGGGTCTTTTGGCGCATTCATTCAAAGAGAACAGTGACCGCAAAGTCCACATCAGCGAGGTGCCTCATAGAATATTCAAAGCCATCCTAGAATTCATTTACAGTGGAAGAACTGCGGTGAGCTCTGCGATGGATCTTTCCGAGTTGTACTGGTACGTCAGTGAAAACGAGCACAACCATGCTACAGCGCCGCAGACCGGTTTCAGATAACCACCCTATTGCCATACATCAAAGGGGAGCTCATGCTCTCTTTGATGGGTGACATCCCCGAGCCAAACGACCTTCTCAGCCTCATCCAACAACTGAAACGGTTCCCGGACCTTTCCGCCGCCGTCAAACTCTGTGTCGAAGGGGTCCTAGAGAATTGGACCAACGCTAAAACATCTGATAATTGGTGCGCGGTGTTTGGAGGGCCGGAGACTCAGGACTTCTTTGAGGCGTTTTTGGATCAGGCCGTAGAGCTTCATAAACAATCTAAGGCGTGAGGGGATGGCAGGACGGGAGGCATGGTTATAGCCATGGTTCTCTTCCTAGGTACTTGGCCAAAACGACCTCTGGGGTTAACATAGATCAGTGATTACTAAGCAAATTGGGGCTGGGCAGTTCAGCGTGCGGTGGTATCGGTTTAATTTTGCGTAGGGGACGGGGCGCGTTTACCATTTTTAATTTAGCATTCAGTGGCGATGAGTATTCAGGCGCGTAAAAATGGCCTTCGCATGTGTAGGCTTGGTTGGGTTATTGTGTATCATGCCTATCGATTATGGCTTCAAGGAGTGCTCAACATGAATGATAAACGTGGGGGGGGTGGTGTGGAAATTTGGCAGTTTACGTAAAGGAACGAGGCTGCATAACCTCCCGCATAACATCCCCACAATGACCGAGCAATGCGGTATCTAGCTTGTTTTTGCGCTGGGTCAAGGTCAACTGAAGACGCCAAACCAAACTCCATGAATGCAAAAATAGGGTAAAGCAAATTATAGTTCGCATTCCTACTGGTATCGTGAATGCACCCTGCAGTTCCCGCCCCACATCAACCCCTGCGTCGTCCATTTATGAGGATGCTGACGCCGCTTGTCGCTCTGTCTGAGCTGGTGTAAATGCCTGCAAAACCGTCAAGAACGAGTCAGCAAATTTCGTAGCTCCGGAGAAGATTTCGGGAACACAAATGCGTGCCTGAGAGGATTTGGCCATCGTCACTGAGGCCCGTGATATTGGGTCGGTCATGTAGTAGTCCGAAATTGGCATTTTGAATGGCTCCGCCGAGGCTGATCCCTTGTTCGCCTTCAACTGCCCAATCGCAACATCACTCAAAGAGCTCGTCTCCACTTTATCATACTGCACCAAACTGGGCGAGACCTCCGCCATGCGGGCCCGTAGTTCCAAGATGTGGTCGTAGGGAAGCGGGACTCCGGCAACTTCTGAGAGAGCACGGATAATCTTCCAATCGTCTCGGGCAGCAGCCGGTGGAGCGACAGCAGCGCGGGTGGTTTGAGTTCGGCCTTCAGTATTGACATATGTTGCATTTTTCTCAGTGTAAGCGGCACCAGGGAGAATCACGTCGGCGTATAACGCCCCATTGTCACCATGGTGACCCTGGTAGACCACGAACGCGTCTTTGGGAATGTCGCTGGCTGTAATGTCATCGGCGTTGAGGAGGTAAAGGAACTTTGGCTTGACAGCGGATTGAGTGGCAGGAACAAATCCAACATCGAGCGCCGCGGTCCAACTTGCGGCCTATAAAAGCACAATGTTCAGTTTCTGTCCAAAGATTTTCACCGCGGGGAAACAGAAACGTACCCGCTGGAGAAGATTGTACACGTTCCGTCCCGGTTCCGCCGTCTTCTTCAACTTCTCCACCAATTCCGCCACTGTGCTCAACGTAGCAGTGGCGTCCGGACGCTCCAAAACCGCGCTTCCCACCACAATCATGGGCCGCTTGGCCTTCTGCAAACGAGCAAAGAATGGATGTTTTCCATCCATGAGCTGCGCCAAAGCAGCCGGACTGTCGCCCAGGTGTTCGTATTCGTAGTTGAGGTTTGGCGCCTCACCAACAAGAGCGATATCAAGGTTGTTGTGGAGGTAAGCCTTACGAATGCGAGTGTTGATGATGGGAGCCTCGTGTCGCGGATTGGTCCCAACGAGAAGAAGTAAGTCAGCTTCCTCCACACCGTTAATCGTCTCATTGAACACGTAGTTGGACCGGAAATCGACAATTTTGGGACTCGTCTTCTCCAAGTTCCGCCCGTCCAACCTGAGATTCTCCGATCCAAGCGTATTGAAAAGATCTTTCAATGCCACCAAACTCTCTGCGTCCGCCAATTGCCCCGCATACGCCGCCATTTCCTCGGGCTTGGTGCTTCCCATCGCTTGGCCGATCTTTTCCAGGGCCTCCGGCCACGAAACAGGGACGAAGTTGTCCCCTTGACGCATCATGGGTGTAGTGAGTCTTTGCCTCTTCAAACCATCATAAGCAAATCGGGACTTGTCCGCCACCCACTCCTCGTTAATATCGTCATTCACCCGTGGCAACACCCGCATCACCTCGATACCACGAGAGTCGATTCGAATGTTCGTGCCTACGGCGTCCAGCACGTCAATGGATTCCGTCTTACGGAGCTCCCATGGGCGCGTGGTGAATGAGTACGGCTTGGAGGTCAAAGCACCAACGGGACAAAGATCGATGATATTGCCCGACATTTCGGATGCAATCGTCCTTTCGACATATGTTCCGATCTGCATATCGTTCCCTCTTCCCGAAGTGCCCAACTCGACCGCACCCGCAACCTCGTTCGCGAAACGGACACACCGAGTGCATTGAATGCACCTGGTCATGGTAGTTTTGACCAATGGACCGAGGTTCTTGTCTTCCACCGCACGCTTTCCGACAGGCTCGTGAAAGCGGCTGCGATCGGATCCATACCGAACCGACTGATCTTGCAAATCACACTCTCCACCTTGATCACAGATGGGACAGTCAAGGGGATGGTTGGCCAATAAGAACTCCATAACCCCTTCCCGCGCTTTCTTCACAAGAGGCGTGTTGGTTTTGACTTTCATTCCCGGCATGACGGGCATCGCGCAGGAGGCAATGGGTTTTGGGGATTTTTCGAGCTCGACCAGGCACATACGGCAGTTACCAGCAACCGCAAGACGCTCATGGTAACAAAAGCGGGGAATGTCGACCCCTGCAGCCTCGCAGGCTTGGATTACTGCTGACCCTTGCTCAATCTTGACAGGGCGGCCATCGATGAAGACTTCAACCTGGGCGCGCGCTGCAGATGTTTGGGTGAAGGTTCGCGAGCTTGCGGCAACTGTTGGGAAAGGGTCAGTAAGAGCAACCCTGAATTTCTAGATGGTACATTACACACCAAGCGGAGTGGTCAAACGACGTGAAGAGGCGGACAAACGGCCGCGCACACCGGACGCCGATGCGGACCCAATGCGCAGCATGTTGTTTTGATACGCGCAGCAGTAGGACCCGAAAAGATTGAAGGGTCAAATGGAAATGGTTGAACCAACGTGAGTCTTGGTTGCCAAGGTGCGCCACATGCACCCCAGGCGAAAAGTCTCCTGGTCAAGAGTCGCGTTTCCACATTGAAGCGCGAAGATCGTTTCACATAAACCAAGCAATGCTATCGCAGTCTGCCATGTCGTCAACTGTGACAGTATTTGTCTCGAGTGAAGGAGCGTCTTCAGAACGCCGGTTCGATAAAGCTATCCTGATCTCAACTTTAAAGGTGAGGGATTCCTGGGCCCCGTCGTAAGACGCTGAACGAAGCACAGGCTGTAGTAAGGGTTCTGACGGTGTATGCTGGAATCGAATCACAGGAACGCTTAGAGCCGATTACTGGCGTGCCAGCATCGACCATGAGAATTGATCTTTTCTCTGCATCTGACGAGTTCCTTGGTTCATTGCAATACGATGATAAGATGCTAGGTTTCTATCCCGTAGAGAACTTCATGCGTCTACAAGTAGGTCACATTTCCTGAGCTGATGATAACATCTGACTTTAAGGCTGATGGACAAACCGAACAGGTGGTGGATATGAACCCGCACAGGATCAAAAATGAGTTTAACGATCTTTCACGCGTGGAGAAGTACGAGATGCCAGAGACAGAATATGAAAAGCGAACAGGTGTGTGCCTGGGAAACCCGAATTGTGGGCATCTCTGGAAAAGTTTGCCTAATTCGCGACTGCGCAGATTCGGTCCGTGCTTTCAAGCAACGCCATAAGATTGGACGGTTCGCAGATAAGCCTGCGGAAGATGTTCCAGCCGAACCAGACTTTGCGGAAGAAGCCGCGAAAATTCATGTCGGTGACCGGTGTGAGGTTGAAGCTGAGGGCGGACTTTCGAAGCGAGGAACGGTCAAGTTCGTTGGTATGTTGAGGGGGCGCTCCTACTCCAGACTAGAGCTCATCGATTTTGACGTGACGTAGGCACGGTAAAATTTAAGCCTGGCTATTGGGTTGGTATCTCATATGATGAGCCACTGGGCAAACACAATGGAACGTAAGTATCGCAGCTTGCAACCTTGTTACCCGACCGACGTGCTCACAGGAGTGGACGTATCCAGCGTACAAGGCGAATCGTACTTCACATGCCAGCCAAATCACGGGGCCTGTGTTCGACCAAATAAAGTGACTGTCGGGGACTTCCCTGAGGAAGACTTCGACGATCTAGACGAAATGTAAATACATAATTGCGATTATCTAATTGTACAATAGAAATTGAATATTCCAGTAAAGCTGTGTATCGACTGGGATTCTTTTCGTTCCCATCGCTATTTGCCATTCAAGCTGCCCAAAGCTCTGCACAAAAATGATAACGTTGAGGCCAACCCGCGCATGCGAAAACGCAATCCGCTTCAACCCACTCACCAACTCACCGCACCGCCTGTTTGCCTTTCCCTATCCGCACCTCAAATTGCGCATCGTTAACCAAGAAGTCATAATACATGTAGACCAACGGGATTGTAGCAGCATGCCAAAGTGCGTGCGCATCAAGAGTGCCCCACAGCGGAGCAAAATCGAGAAGCTCCAACGACATTGCGGTCGAGATAAGCACGACGCAAGCCATAATCTTCCATGCGTACGGTCGTGATCGCACGTTCGTCAGACCCCACGCCAACCACGTCAAATTTGATGATATCCCGACAATCACCCCCGCCAGCATGTTATATGAATAATCGAACGGCCACAGTGACAGATATGTAATATGGCACAGGAAGAAAACTCCAGCAACAACCATCACCACCCCCAACCCCACCCGAGAGTGGGACTCTGGTCCCGCCAGCCGAAACACCCGAATGAATGAGAGGCAAGTGGCGAACAAGATGGACGCCATCGCCGAAAAGTAGTCCAGTTTCTCCGTGATTGGAAAATCCCTTGTATGGAATACGGCCGACCACACCCACGCATTGACGCCCAACAATGCGTTTCCGAGCATGATATCTCGCAATGGATACCATCGGGATACGCGAAGACGGAGACGGCGGTAACCGCGCCAGTGGGCATATCCGTTGAGAATGGAAAATACGACGGCAGCCGGCTCTTGCATCCCCATAAAACGGTAGAAAGGCCATTTACCATGATACTGCAGGACGCTGTGGCCCGATGCGACGCGTTCTGCGGTGATGCCGTGCATGCAATCATATTGACAGTTTTGGGGGCAGGTCCATAGCGTCAGGACCAGGGTCAGAGGAAGGGAGGATAGTGTTGGGGAGGTGCATACTGCCTCACGGCACCGCTTCGTGCATTCGTTGTAGGCGGGATCGCGGTCCCCCGGAGAGCCGAGGATGCGGGGAAGGCAGAAGAGGAGGAAGAGAAAAGGACAAAGTCTGGCCAAAGCTGAGCGGTGACTTTGTGTGCGGAGGGCTGGCGGAAACATGGCGGAGATGGTTGAGGTGGTGAGCGGCAGAGGGAGAATAAGGAGGTTCAAGGCATTTGAAGGAGGAATAAATGTCGAAAACTCGACTTGGACAGCAGGAGCGCAACCAAGTGGATACCTTCATTACTGGGACCTGGTCATGTGTGCTTTGGTCGGTCGTCATGTCAACCGGAAATGAACCCCGGCCCTTGTATGACTGTGCCCCCAAACGACCCTGCGAAGCCCGACGCGTCGCTGGAATATAAAAGGAGCACGCTTCCCCCCGTTTTCTTGCTTCTTCACAATCGGGGGGGCCGGGCTCGTCATAGCATTCCACTATGGGGGGTCTGGAGTGATTTCGCCACAGCATTCCACTGTGGGGGGGTGGGAGGTCGTTGCAGCACTCCACTGCAGGGGCTTCTTGGTTTGGTTGTCGCCCAATAAAACTAAGAAGAAAAAACACCAAAATAAAAACAAGAAGAAAAAATACCAAACAAACAAAACAAGAAAGAAACCCTCAAGAAAGTTCGAAAGCGAGGTGAGGAAAACCTTCGCACAGGAGGCAACGATTGCACGTAGGCTTGGCCAAGCGCAGCATCTGGCATCTTCACAAACTTCCCTCACCACGCACACGGCAGTTCTTCATCTCTTACAATCTGTTTGAGCGTGGCGGCATTGCGTTGTCTTGGCAAAGGGTGAACGCAATCAGAAGCTGAATGTGGAAACCAACACGGATACTCTGCGAAACTCTGTTATATTTCTTTCAACATGAGCGCTGTCCACCTCCATGTATAGCGACGCGTAATTAGGCTTAGCTAAGGAAATGGGCTGGTTAGGTAATGGTCACGTGACCTTGGGGAACGTTCTGGAAGGATCGCGTCACGGTAGTTGGGAAGTATAAGTAGGAGAGCGATTGTAGGATTGTATTACAGGCAACTAAGAGATTACATGTACAGCCCAATAACCTCCTATAGATTCATTTTTTAAACCCCGAGGCAAACGCAAGGGAAACGGTTCATCGTCGTCCATTTCGTCGTCGGAGTAGTCATTGTTGTCTTCTTCAACATTGCTCGAAGGCTTTGGGAACGTATTGCCAACAAGTTCTTGGGTCGGAGCACAATGCTGCGGCGTGGAGAAAGTTGGAACGGCAACAACTCGAGGAGGCGTCCGAAGCCCGTCCGTTTGCTGTGAATGTTTAATTTTGCAGTCAAGCGAATTGTACATAGTTATCAGTAAACCATAAAGGGTAAAACGATGTGAAAATGTTTTTACCACTGAATCAAGGTTTTGAAGAGATTCTGCATCGAAACTGTCCCTGCTTCGCTTCCCTCGAAGCTCTCGGGTCAAAAGCCCATGGGCCGGAAAAAATTCGGACGCACTCTTCTGAATTTGCAAAAGTGTTCTGTTTTCTACCTGGAGGCAAGAAAGGATGACAATGCGTTATAAATTTCAAGTTCAATACATGATCGGCCGGGGAACTACCTCTCGTTGCAACTTTGCATCCTCAAACGCTACTTTGCACTTTGAATGACAAATGACAAAAAGAACAGAAATATTAGTGAATAAAGGCTGTGTCGAGTAAAAATCATCTATGCTGTCTGAACCGTAGCACACCTGATACTGTGCTCACCCAGCAAAAGCACATGGCCACACAGCGGACAAGTGCCTCACGCAAAAGCGGGGGACCTTGCCAGGGTTGATTCCTGGCAAAAGCCAATCCTCAATCCCAATGGCTTATCATTCCTTCAGGTGTGCATCCACCATTGGAGATTACCGTGTTGACCCAGCAAAAGCACATGGCCACACGGCGGACAAGTGCCTCACGCAAAAGCGGGGGACCTTGCCAGGGCTGATTCCTGGCAAAGCCAATCCTCAAACCCCTCACAAGTGAGCGTAATCCACCAAGGCGTCGGTTCAGTAGCCAGTTACAATACTTACACGTCTATATTTGCCGATTGTCAGGATACTCTTTTCGTGCACCTGACGCTGTCGGCCGGTCAGCGACGCCGTCGTCTTTGTCAGTTCGTTCTCTTTTATGTTGAGATAGGTCAGATAATCGGGCCAGAGTGCATCGGGATAGGCTTTTGCAAAAGTATGGGGCGCCAAGGGCAGTTTGCTGGCCAGCCTTTCGCTGATTGGAGAATCTGCTAGGTAACAAGTGTGAGGGTGAGGGCGACAAGAGCTTCGGAAGCGTGGGCCCTGGTTGAGCCAACCTGCCCACGTGACACGTGACACGTGGATAGAGTTCAGACACTTGAAAAAGATCCACCACCCTGATCACAATGGCGGCAAGGATAACGGCGTAGAAGCGGTTATTAGCGTCGAGAGTTTTATAAAGGATCATGGTATACACGAGGAGAAGAAGTGGAATGACTATTTAGATTTAGTCTACCGATACAAGACCGGAGATTTAACTGCAGAACAGTTTGTTGCAGAGCTAGTAGAAAGGATCTTCTAATACAATTTATGCAATACGGCGATTCCAATTCCACACATACTCAATTAACCTCGGATAATCGTACGTAAATGTGTGCAACAACGCAGCAAAGTCTCGTTTTGACTCTCTCTCCACATAAGCCACTAGTTTGTCAACATAGATGGCATAATGAATACCGATGTTGTCGCAGACATCCAAAGAGAAAATGTCAAACTTTTGTTTCAGTGTATCGGTCAATACTCGATGCAATCGTTTCGGAATGACATTATTTTGTTTTTTGGCTTCCTGTAACCCGTGTGCATTAGAATGGACTTTTTGCTTTAGGTGGTTGGTTCCGCACTAAGATATCTGACCCTTTAAATTTGCGACAAGCTGTTAAAGGAAAAAAACTTGTCCTGCTGTAAACCGACGTGGTGAAGATGGTGGTGGTTTTGATTCCTATTCCTGAAACTGCTCTGGCGCTGGTTGAGATAAAGGGTGTCCTGTTTACGGTCGCGGCTTGCCAATGCAATGGACCCATTCCTCGCCGCCAAGGCCTCACTTTACTCGATGATGCTTTCCACAGCTCGAAGGGTCTGGAATTGTGGACAGTTGGACAGTCCCCTCAACAGGATCGTGGTTGCAGCAATTCAATGGTGGGATGCATGCAGGACGAATTAGTTACAACTAATGATGTGCCAGAAGACATTCCAGGATTCATCAAGTCCTCGATCGTCTAGTGGTCAGGATGCCACGCTTTCAATTTGCGGGGCAACCCGTGAGCAGAGGATCCGTGGAGGCCGGGGTTCAATTCCCCGTCGGGGAGGTTATAGTGCGTAGGCGCCCAGCCGAATACGCGCCAACCGTCTTTTTGTCTTCGCTACATTCAAGTGAAACTCTTCTTTTAACTTTGGACTCTCTATGTGATAGCTACGTTCAAGTGAACCTCTTCTTCAATTTTGTCTCTTGTTGGGACTCTGGGTGTGCTAACTGACTACAGCGTGGTCTCAAGAAGACGCGGTCTCCTTACGTGCGAATACAACGTTGCGCGGCCACAAATGTTATTGGTGCCGAGCAACAATAGATGAAACCAGCCCGTCACCGACCAGCCAAAGGTTTGCTTCCCCAACAACGCTGTGCACCAACCCCATATGTTTGTCCCCAGAAACTCCAACCGAACGAGAGCAAAATATTCAACTCAAATTCTCCGAGTAAAAGGGAACAAATGCGCGCCAAATCGCTCCTCACTCTCATCCCCGCCTTCCTCCTGCTCACCTATCTACCCCACAACTCCTCCGCAACGTGCTGCCTCAGAGATGAGCAAGATCCCCCACCCGACTTGGACCAATTCGGCAACCCCATCTGCGCCCAAAACTTCACGGGCTTCAACAACCCCCAGAGTTGCTTCCAAGACTGTCCCACCCTTTTCCCGGGATTTGACAACTGCAGTGGGCACGGCGGCGACAACCTCTGCTCAAACGCGGCCACCGTCGAGTGCGCCAACTGCATCGATACGTTTTTCACCAGGGGAGTACTGTGACCATTCCTTTTAATATGTGCGGGATGTGATGCGTTGTGGAGGCATGTATGAGGGCGTGGGGATTGCGTGGCGGGCGGGAGGGACCGGGGGAATTGTGCTGCCCGTCCGGCAGTGAAAGCGCAGAAGCAGGGCGTAGGTGGAGGTGAAAGCTGTTGATTTATAGCCTTCGGAATCGGGCGCGTTTCAAGTATTGGTTGGTTCACGTTTTCGAATGAAAATAAAAGCAGACTGGCTGGTCACCCCGCGAGCATTTCCCGTTGTAATGATATAATCCTGAGACGAAACTGGAGCCGCCCAGCTTCCAGGAAAGCTTAAACTTCTTCCGCAGTACACTAACTACTTCCACGTGTCCTTCCTTCACCGCCGAATGCAAGGGTCGCTCCTTTTCAGCCTGAAGGCTGCCCCAAACTCCAATAGCAGCTTACGCCCCCACGTCCACGACCCCTTCGTCCCATTCAGAAGCAGCCTCGCCCAAGGCAGAGTCACTCTGCTCTTCCCCTTTGCTCGCCAATAAACGGACTACTTTGATATGCCCATTCTCGGCTGCTAAGAACATGGCTTCGTAGTCATTGGCGTGCACATCCGCCCCGTTGTCCAACAACAGTTCAACCACTTCGAGGTGCCCGTTACGTGCTGCGGCACGTAAGGCAGAGTCTACGTGTTCGTGGATGTCCGTTCCGTTCTTCAATAAGACGCGAACTATCTCCAAGTGCCCGTTGCCTGCCGCCCACCGCCAACAATGGCGCGGGCTTTGACGTAGTCTCCAGCCTGTTTCGCCCCACACGAGGTCTTTGTGGGTGATGAGATAGAAGAGTTGCCTGTTCATACAGCGTAGTGTGCGTCCGTCGACAAGACGAGAGACTCTAGCGACGTCGCGGAACAGCTCAAGTGGAATGACGGGCGGCATTGTGCAATCGAAAGCGCGATCTTCATTGATGGGAAACAAGTTCCAGCTTTAAGTTTCAAGCATCTGCTGACATAATCCGCAGGGCAGGTGGCGGTGCTGCAAATGGGAAGGCGACTCGAAACGCGTCTCCCCCCCTTCTCCCCTGTGTTCAAGTGTTCGCCCAGTCCCAACCGACGTCCAGAGGTCTCCCTCCACCCTCTTCCACAACCAACTTCCACTGCCAAAGGCCAAAAAAGATGCACACCGTCAAACTTGTTTTCATCGGATTACTTGGATCGGCTGCTGCTATCGCTGGGCCGGTAAACAAACAGCCTGTTGAACTGCAACTGCGTTGTTGACCCGCGTTGCCTTGCCTGCAACTTACAGACTCAATTCTTATGACAGGAACCCACCGCTCCCGCGTACCCAACCAAGGTAAGTGTAGATCACAACGGAGGTGCGGGATAACCACCGCTGAACTTACGAAATCTATATGCGACCGCAGACAATCAAGCATGCCGCTTTGGGCGAACAGTGTGGAGGGTTGGCCGGTATTCCCTGCGACCGCGGGTTGGACTGCAAATTGTCTGGCAACAACCCCGATGCCAGCGGAAAATGCGTTAGGCCTTTGATCACGCCTGGGCCTCCTCCGGCTGTCACGGTACAGATCAATTCAAACGATTGAGCCTTCATTACGATAAGATTTCTTTGCTGATTGAACCATGCTCATACATGTTCCGTTCAGGTCGGAGCTGGCGACCAGTGCGGTGGTTTTATCATGCCGGCGACGGTGTGTAGCTCTGGAATGGAATGTGTTAATCCCACCCCACAAGTGCCGGACATGCCTGGAACCTGCTTCTACACCACCAGGACGGTATGAAACGACATGAAATGCACCAACAGCTTTTCAAATGTCATTGCGTTTGGCCGATATACTCACCCTGCAATGTATTCCATCCTAGGTTGGAGCTGGTCAACACTGTGGCGGTTTCCCACCCGCATTCTCCCCTCCGGCAGTCTGCTCCAAAACCCTCACATGCAAACCGGTGAACACCAACATCCCCGACATGCCCGGCACATGTGTGGCCACCAAAACCACCACGATCCCCACCAAAACCGTACGTACTTGTTTATAGTAGGAACTGCCACCAAACCTCGCCAACTTACACCATCACTCATAATGTTGTAGGTGGGACTCGGACACAAGTGCGGTGGGTTCCC
>JADGKA010000488.1:0-19421 GCA_027604605.1 Borealophlyctis nickersoniae
GGCGCTCCGGCGCGCTGTGGACGCGGCGTCGTTCGAGGATCATGCTGAGGCGGAGGAGGCGGAGGAGGAGGAGGAGGAGGGGGATATGGACGGGTCGTTTGATGATTATGATGAGGAGGAGGAGGATGGGTCGTCCGATGATGATGATGATGATGACGAGGATGATTATGATGATGACAGTGACGAAGACGATGAACACCCCGCAGACATCGGCGTATTGGCACTGTTTTCCGCCGCAGCACGAGGACATCTTAAAATGGTCCGTTTCTTGCTGGAATCCGGGGTGAGCGTACGTGCCAACGGTTGGCAACCCTTGTATGCGGCTGCATCAAGAGGAGACTTTGAAATGACCCAAGTGTTGTTGGAAGCTGGGGCGGACGTCCATGCCCGCCACGACGAAGCCTTGCGCGACGCGGCATGGGCCGGGCACCTGGAAATTGTTCGTTTATTGTTGGAATCTGGTGCAGACGTGCATGTCTACGATGATATGCCCTTGCACAATGCGGCAACTGCCGGGCACCTGGAACTTGTACGTTTGCTGTTAAACTCTGGTGCGGACCTGCATGCCTGCGGTGAACAAGCTTTGATTTGTGCGGCGGCTACCGGGCGCCTGGAAATTGTTCGCTTGCTGTTGGATTCCGGCGCCAACGCTAATGCCCCGAGAGCAATGGCTGATGCCCCGAAAGCCTTGGCTGTTGCGGCTAAACACGGGGACCCGGAAGTGATCCGTTTGCTGTTAAACTATGGTGCGGACGTGCATGCCGGCCATGATGAAGCTTTGGTTTGGGCGGCGCGTAACGGGAACCTGGAAACAGTTCGCGTGTTGTTGGACTCTGGCGCGGACGCTAATGCCGGGGGGGCCTTGCGCGATGCTGTAGGAAATGGGTACTCGGAAGTGGTCCGTCTTTTGGTGGACAGGGGCGCACGTGCATAGCAACGTTAGCGACCGCTGCCGGGAAAGAATGGCCGCCTGGAAATGGGACGTTACTTAGGTGTAGAGAGAACTTTGTAGCAAGCGGCACTAGTGCGTCAGGCATAAGTGTTGAGGGTTGAGAGTGAGAAGAGGGAGTTGTGAGGGTAGGAGCATTGATGTTGACGTGAAGCGGGTTTTTCTTCAGACTGAAGGTTGGGTGGGTGCGGGCTGCAATCACTTGTAAACTTTGAAATACACTTTGCTATGCTTCCTTCATAAGTTTTCATTCCATCCTCCGTCCCTAGCTGTCACACTCCCCACATCCACATTCGAAGTGTATGTTCCAGCTGCAGTGCAGTGCACATGAGAGCCAAGTAGAACTCTTTGTCCCGTCGTTCATGTATAAGTACATTGCTTGCATGCCAACTGGGAGTACGGTTCATTCTTTCATTCATAGCAGGGTTGGCCTGATGGGATGACCTGCGGCGGATACCGGGTGCTTGGGCTCGGAGGTTTTGCCAACGCGCGAAGGAGGCTCTCTCCCGCCTCCCATTGCCCATCCTCCCTCCAGGTCAACAGTTACCTACCCTCTCGAGAACACTTGTCTCGGAAATCTCTCTTTTCAAAAAGCAAACCTTTCTGAACAATGCTTTACTTGAACACTGTTTTCCAACCACCACAAACCACTTCAACGACCAATGTCACCGTAACTGTCAAACAACCTCCCAAGGCCCCTGAACCCGTCACGACCGCCTTGAACGAGGACGTCCTCCGGTTGATTGTCCTTCACGTCCGCCTCTCCGACATGCGCAACCTCGAGCAGACATGCCGGTGCTTTCACTCCCTGTGCCGCGACCCTCACACGGTGTGGTCCTTGTTTGTGGGGAGTTACGGGACGGCGGGGGCTTTGGGTGCTTTAGCTAGGTTCCCATGGTGGGCGTTGGCGAATAAAGGAGTGTTGGTGGATAAGATTGTCGGGGGTTGCAAGTTTCCGCTGTTCTACGCGGAGGATTTTGTTCGTGCGACGTACGGGAGACGGGCACTGGCTGGTGTCAGGAAGCGGGTGAGCGCGAAGGCGGTGGAGTGGTATGGAGAAAAAAGGGCCGAATTTTACGATCCTGAAGATGATGATGATGATGATGATGACGACGATGATGACGGCTCGGGTAGTGAGTATGAGCGAGATTGGGGGTCGCGAGGGGACCTGGAGACCTTTGCGAATTTTCTGTGTGCGATTACACCAAAAGGATGGACCGTGGTTGACCTCCGCACCATTATGAGTGAAGAACTCTTCCCCATGAGGGAGTTGTTCAATATGTACGATGCCATAGAGTATCCAAAGGTAGCTATCCTGCATATATCCGCAAATCTCATTCCGGTGTCCATGTTAAGAATCCGCCTATCTTTCCCGTTGAATTGAACAGGAAATGGGAGACTACGCACACTCGGGTCATTGTCAATATCTGTCGAGAAAGAAATACCACCACAAGAATGAAATAGCAGCTGCAGCGCATCCCGAAGTTGTTGCCCGTACAACTCTCGATGACATCCGTTCACATCTCCCGCGATTATTGGGTCATTACAAGACCGCAAGACTCCTCAAAGACGTCTACGAAGCGACAAAGACGGCATACGACAAACACTCTTTTGACATTTCCCTCAAACTCGTCTGCGAATCAACCCGATCTCTCTGCGTTCATTGCCATATCTACGAACATTTCCCAGCCATCTTGGAAAAAGCTCGCAAAACCACCATCAGTCGCATCTTGGCCCTGCAACGAGCCATCTTGTATGGCCAAACCCGACAAATCCAGTCCCTTGCCCAAGCTGTAGGCACCGTCTCAACAGCCCTGGTCCACGAAGTCTGGGACCAAATCTGCGACGACACGGAAGACAACTTCCCGCTCTGCTTGCTCATCCAAGGCATCGACCGCGGGGAGGAACGACGGTTGCGTCTCCGACGCTGGTGTCGCGCGGTGGGGGCGTTGAAGAAGGGTGGGTGGTGGACGCCGGCCCCGTCGGATTTCGATCAAATGATGGTGCGGGTCATCACCACCTCTGCCGAAATCGCCATCACCCTGCCCGGCGTTATTGCACACGCTATACGTACCGGCATCCTCCCTTGGCGGCCTGGACCCGAAGCCATTCGCGAACTCGCGTCGGGGAGGGTGTTTATCGGTCAAACCGACATGCAGGGTTTACTCAGCGGGAGTGCGCTGTTTGAGGACCGGACAACAAGTGAAGTTGATGGGTCGTCGCGGGGTCTGGGCGCTGGCGCGGTCGCCGTACGGAACGAGTACACGCAATACCGTGACCCGAATATGAAAGCCAAGAAGACCAATGAGTGGTTGGTGAGGAAATTGATCGATGGGGAATCTGTCGAGCATGTGTTTAAGAAGGTTAAATGGGAGAGGTAGTGAGGAGGTTTTGAATGCGCCGGGATATGTTATCGCTCTATGATGTTTGTTGGAATCATTACAAGCTTGGGACGTTTCAATCAGTGTTTGGAAAGGTCAACTGGGAGAGATAAAAGTTGGATGGGAGGAATCATTGGTGATTTTGGAAGTGCAAGAGGAATTATCGTGCTTTGAGATGTTTGCTGGAATCATTTACAGTGGCCTTTGGGACGTTCCATTTAGTAATAAACGATCGGTAGTATTATGTTGTGGAAGCTGTCCTGGTCAAAGTTTGTGATTTTGGCTGATTTGGTGAGTGTGGAAACGGCAGTTGTTCCGGCAAAAACCCCACGGAATTATGTCGCTCTTTGCCGGGTGTTCTGGCATCATTAGTTATACCTAGGTGTCATCCCCAACCGCCCGTGACGTCTAACGTTGAATGGCATTATATTACCTCAACCGGCACTTCATTAGACAGCATCCCTTCGAAGCATCGTAGACAACCCCGCAACACCGGCCTCACAACCCCATAAACGCCGCCGCACACATCCCCAACATCGGCACCACCAACGAGCCCACGCTCTTTCCGGCACTCCCCGTCTGGTCCGCCCCCGTCACCCCTTTACTCCCCCCAGCCGCAGCGGCTGTCGCATTGATACTAAACAAGTTGCTAAACGCCCACGTAGCAGGACGCCCCGCTGCACCACGGATAGTGTAATGCGTTCCCGCCGGTACGACGGGGAGTTTACCTGTCGCGGTTTGCGCCGTGACGAGCGCGGTGGCGATGGGTGCGCCGATGGGTACACCGGTGTTTTCACCGTTTCGTAAGTCCTGCGTTTCGCACAAAAACATGGCCTGTCAGCACCCACAAATGTCTGTTCAGTCTGATGTAAGGACAGTTAACTTACCTCAAGCACGAACGTAATATTATCCCCCGCGACGGTGTTGGGTAAATTCCACGCGGTTGCGGACAGGGCGTCCCATACCCATGTGATGGTGACGGTGCTGCCGGATTGCCAGGTTGTGTTGAGGGTTGGGGAGGTGTAGCGGATACCCGCGGCGGAGCAGAGGGGGAGAAGCGCAGCGAGGATGAGGGTTGGTTTCATGGTTTGGGGAAGGTGGGATGCAAGGTGGGGTGGATGGAGGGGCTTTATAAAAGGATTCGTGAGGTCATTTTCATATTGAGCGGTTCTGGAATGGGAGGGGGTTGAGAAGTTTTGGGTTTTTTGTTTGGTTTTTGATCGGTGTTGAGCGCATTTGTTTGAAGGACAACGCGTTGGACATCTCTGCAGTGTAAATTAATTAATCAATGTATCGAGCATCAGAGTGATCACTCTGAATTACAACCCGAAGGTTCTTCATGACCTTTGATGATAGATCCTCTTTGCCGGGCAGCGGAACAGGGGTTCGTGGGTATCCAGACTACGCATACGACCCCAGTGGTATGGGAACGCACTTTGCCCATGCCAGTTCCCTCCGCACCGCTGGCAGCCTGGCTCGCCTAGGAACAGCAACGCGGCATCAATGATGACGGGGTTTGTTACGGGCGTTCCGTTAGCGAGTCCCAGATTTTTGTCGGGGTTGGGACGGGAATTTAGTCGGAGAGTTTATCCAATCAGGGCAGTATGGAAAATGATCCGCCGGCAGCCCGCTGGATGATGAATCAGCATTGGCTGTTTGTACATCCAATATCGTATTTATTGCGCAACGTATTTATTTCGCGAGCTGCTGCTCCTCGCAGGCAATGGTGCCAGACAAACCCCCCACAGTTTTTTGTTTGACTGCCTTCCCTGTTGTTACAGTTGCTCACATGCAAACCCAATCACTATAGATAGCAAAAACGCCGGGGCCAGTTTTATTTTACAGGAAAGGAGATTTACGCCAATTCTCAGAAATTCTGCATAAACCAGATTTCGCAAGTACCTACATTCCCTGCTTTTTTCTTTTTCCCTGCAAAAACAACGTTTCATGCGGTAGACTCCTTCTGAAGCTTCAACGCACTATTCACAAACCTCTCGACCAAATCCAAATCTTCCGGCGTAAACAGCGCACGCCACTTGTCCGACGTTTTGGCCACGGACCAATTTTCCAGGACACGGTTGACGCAGATTTGGACCACGTCAGAGAGGTCGGGAAAAGGTCTCATTTGCTGAATGAGGGTCAGAAGGACCTTTGGTGCGAGAGTGACTTGCCTGATGGATAAAATGAGCTCGTGTTTGATGTATGGCAGTAAGGTGGTTACTTGAAACCTGTCTGCCGCGCTGTAGAGGTAGGGTAGCGTTGACATCTGGGGAGGGGGCGTCAATTTGAAAAACTAAGCTGTACATTTCACAGAGTCCCACCACACTGTCCACAGCCGTCCGTCCAGTATAAACGTATTCCAGGATAGCTTTGAATATCTTGTAGGCCACTCCATCGATGAGTACCTTTCCATCCTTCTTTTCTTTGAACTCATGTGCCAGAAGTCCGGCAAAGTACGGCCCAGCTCGGTCGTTGAGCAAAACGGTTGCCTGAGCTGGGATTTCCTGTTGTTCGACAATGAAGGTCACGTCTGAACGTACGGAGCTGCTAAGAAGGTGCAGGAAGATGCCGCATTCCAGAATGGGAGCCTGATAGGCGAGCGAGTGCACCACATGCAACACGTCGCTGTTCACTCTCTGATGTAAAATGCTTGAAGTGGCGGTTTGGGAGGGAACAAATAGCTTGTTCGATTTTGGAGTCTTGGTAGGATAAATGGCGACCCCAACGATCATTGAGAGCTCAATGCCAAGCTGCTGTTCCTTTACACGAGAAACCGAGATCCCCCAGCCAACTGTAGGAAAGCCTGACGGACCCATTTTTTGGCCGGGTACGCGACGATACAAGTCGGGACCCGACAGTTCTTTGCGAATAAGGATGTTGAATCGTGTTCTTGGCTCATTAGGAGTCCCTTGACATAGCCACACTCCAAAGGCATTGGCGTTTTGTTCCTCGTATTGCTGCAAGCACAAACGCCAAATTTTGCCGAAAGCGCCGAAACGTGCAGACCCTCTGACTGACTCGTTGGTCCATCTGGTGACAGACCACAGAAATACGACGGGCTCTGTCTGTTGAGACGGCTCTTGCATGCCAGCGTCGAGAGAAGCCATAGGTACAGTAGCTGTCTGATGTGTGTCGTAAAACAAGATCTCGAGATTGCACCGTGGGAAAGCGGCGAACGGGTTTCTAAAGAGGGGATACCGTGGGCTTGCCTACCTAATCATCTCGTCTTGCTGAAATCGGTTAAATGAGGTGGCCCCGCTATAAAAGGCCGCGCGCAGCTTTCGGCTCCCCCCCGCATTCCCCCAAAACACCTCCATAATGGCAGACAAGGTTCCTAGCCAAGAGCAACTAGCTCGTATCGAAGAGAATAGACGTATAGCAAAGGAGAGGCTACAACGAGAAGCCCTACAAAAGCAACAGACAGAGTCCACCTCCGCCGCACCTCCACAAAATACCCAACAAAACAATGGCAACTCTAAGAAGCAACCCTCCGCTTTCCAGCGTAAAAAGAGAGCAATAGATTTAAATTACTGTACGGTTTTTTGAACTGTAGCTTCAGTGTCATGCAATATAGTGGCGATATCGCTGAGTGTGCTTCCCCCAAAACACTACACAGGCGAATATAATTTCAGTACGATGAAAGACACAAAAGGCGGGTTCATTGTGGAAGAGCAAGTGGAACCTGAAGCGAAGAAACCTAAAAATGATGAGAAACGGGTGTTTGATCCACGTATGTCCCCGTCTAGATCAATTCGTCATGTTCCCATCCTTGTGCAACCCAAAGCAAACACTTTTTTCTTCGGTTTCTCCAGCTATCGATTTGGACCCGGACACGGACCTGAAATGCGAAGCCTGCAAGTCGCCTGATCTGGACATGAATTATGTGAAGTATTTTGCGGTGTTTGTGTGTCGGGCGTGTAAGGATGCGGTGCCCGACAAGTACAGTTTGTTGACAAAGACAGAGTGTAGACAGGTGCGTTCATCGGGTGGGAAAGGTATGGCGTCGTCTCCGTGCTGTGGCTTTCGAGTGGAAGATTGATCTTCTTTTGGTTTGGCAGGACTACATGTTGACCGATAGTGAGTATCAGACATCCGTTTTGATTGGGCGCACTGTAACCGTTCCAACCCCAACCATCAACCCCATCTAACAAACGTCACCCCGTCCGCAGGCGAACTACGAGACTCGACCCGCCTCCCCGTCTGGGAACGTCCCAACCCGCACAAATCCACTTACTCCAACATGCTCCTCTACCTCCGCAAGCACGTCGAAGCGTTCGCGTGGGAGAAGTGGGGCAGTCCTGAAGCCCTCGACGCGGAGTTTGAAAAACGCGAGGCGGAGAAGAAGGAGAGGAAGCAGAAGAAGTTTAAAACTAAGTTGGCTGGTGAGATTTCATCCAAAGATTTCCAAGTCTTTTTCGGTGACTTTGGCGTAAATGTTCACCGCTACGTCTGGATTGTGCGACAGAACTGAGGAAAAAGACTAGAACAAGTACATGGCGTCGTCAAGGCGCCCAAGATCATGTACATGAGTATTCGGAAGAAATCTATGATGCGGAAACAAATATGTATGGCTTTGCAATGGCGCGCACTCGCTGGTGTCCAATCATCGTTTCTAAGTTTTCCGTTGTTTGTATATTTCAGGTATACGAAATCCTGCGTCTCGTGTGGAATATCCATTACTTATGAACAATTCTGAGAACATTTCTTTGTAGAATAGTCGTGGGGGGTATTCGATTCGTGTGTAAATAATCTTGTAAATAGCCCAATGCATATATTTCAATTCATAAACCTAGTTTACAGATCTGTCCCAATAATTTCATGCCGCTGCACCCCATGGTTTGCCCTCACCCACCACCTCCCCTGCAACATTCGTCAAAGGACCTCCGCAGGCTACGCGAATGCGCTCGGATGTAGCAGGCGAGTCCAGACGGAAGTAACCATCCACCCCGTTCTCTTTCCTAAACACACAAGGCGAGAGAAACGACACGGGTGAGGGACCAATTCCTCAAATGACATTCACTAAAAGAAGCCAAGTCAAACATACCTCGCACTCGCCACCGCATCCTTAATCGCGAAAAACACCGCCGCCCCCATAAACAACGGCGGTTCCCCTACAGCTTTACTCGAATGAATTGCCCGTGGGTTTTGCGCTCCCTTGACGAACCGCACGCGCAAGTCGATGGGCACGTCGCGGAATCCCGGGATTTTGTAAGCGCCTGGACCGCGGGTGAGGAGCCAGCCGGTCGTGGGGGAGACGAGAGGTTCTTCGATCGTGCACCAGCCTTGGCCTTGCATGTAGGCGCCTTCGATCTGGTAATGGTTAACATGTGTGTGTTGGCGACTGTGTGGAGCAAGGGTGACAGATAGGCGAAAGGGGAACGGAATTCTCACCTGCCCGATATCAACCGCCGGGTTCAAACTCTTTCCAATATCCATGACCACGTCACTCCGCAGAACCACATGGTCACCCGTCAACGTATCAATCTCCACCTCCGCGCACGCCGCACCGTAGGTGAAGTAATTGTACATGCGGCCGGTTTGGGTGTCCCAGTTCCAGCTGAGGTCCGGGGTGCGGTAGTGGCCGTTGGCGGATAGGTTGATGCGCTCCATGTATGCGGCGGCAATGATCTGGTAATTCGAGAATTTTAGCATTCTGTTTTCACGCGGGGACTTTGTTCGATGCGATGAACTGCGCACCTCTTGCCAAGTCATTTTGGGTTCTCGTTCCCTGAACGGTTTCAACCGCTCGTTGATTTGATTGCACGCGTCGAGAATCGCCATACCGTTCAAATCTAATCCGGAAATAACACAGTGGCAGTTTCATTAGCCTATATGCACCTTTGCGAGGAGGGAGAGAGGACTCACCAGACGACACCGACGCGGCCGTCGCACTCGTGTTTGGGACCTTATCCGTCGAGGTTTCTGACAAGTGCACGTACGACAGGGGCACGCCCAACGCGTGAGCTGTCACTTGCACCACTACAAGTACGGTTTGAAGCATCAGTTTCGAATTTTCCAAGGAAAAGCCGAAACCAACGCAGATTCTTACTCTTAGTATGCAGCCCTTGCCCCATTTCAGTCCCACCATGCGTAACAAGCACCGATCCATCGGTGTAGATATGCACCAACGCTCCCGCCTGGTTAAGCCAGCGCGCGGTGAAGGACAATCCAAACTTGGTCGGAATGACCGCGATACCGCGTTTGCGGTACCGGTGTTGCGCGTTGAATTCGGCCACCTTTTGTTTCCGAGCGCTAGACAATGAATAGAGTAATGAACGTGAAAACTTGGGCCAAACACCTCGCCTGATGCATCATGAAGAACTTACGCAAACTCAGACGACGTGATCGTTTCTCTAAACACATTTGGAAGATCCACGCCGGTCAACTCCTGTTTGAAATGCGTCACATCTCCCGGGTTGTACAAGTTGATGGCGCGGATTTCCTCCGCCGGTTTCTTCAGATATGTGGCGATATGCTCAATGTACTGCTCGGCGATCATCATTCCTTGCGGGGCGCCAAAGCCGCGGAATCTGTTTTACATGAGGTTAGGTTGAATCATGGAAATTCGTGCAAATGTTGATAATACGTACGCAGTGTTGGATGCTATGTTTGTTTTGCAAACGCGTCCGTTGATTTTGAAGTTGGGGATGTTGTAGCAGTTGTCGGCGTGTGTCATGGCGCGCTCGAGAACGGCTGGAAGCAACCAAAAACATTAACATCAGCGGGCCCTGCACCGATGGAGGGTTGCCAAAAGCATTCAACACCCACAGTGTGACAAATCCATTGAAAACCCTCCATTGGCGTAGATCTAACCCAGATAGCCGTCAGTTTCGCCCATCTGGCCAAATAATCCACAAGCACGAACTCACATCCAATTCCAAAAACACAATCCTCCCCTCATCAGTAAACCCAATTTTATAGTCGCCTAGGAAGGGATGTCTCTGTCCGGACATGGCCATATCTTCTTCTCGTGTTAGCATGCACCGCACGGGTACTCCCAGCTTCTTTGCTGCGACTGCCAGGGCTAGTGTCAGGTTGACGGACCGTGTTTCTTTCCCTGAAGAATGATGACAAACATTTAAGGATGTGATTATGGAACAACCAAGGGACAAGAATTGGAGTTACCGCCGAATCCGCCTCCCATGCGTTTGACACGGCAGACCACGCGGTTGGATGGGATGCCCAGAGTGTGGGCCACAAAATGCTGCGAGTCAACGATTATTTCAGTGGTCAAGAAACGCAGCCAAGCGAGATACGATCGACTAACCGGCACCACAAACCTGAGTCTCGGTAGGATTCTGAGTGGATGCAAACACCTCAATCTCATCATCCTCCTTCTTCGGGATAACCAACGAACACTGCGTCTCCAAATAAAAGTGTTCCTGCGCCGACATCCTCGCGACACCCTGCACCACATGCGGGGCCGACACCGCCTTCGATTCGCCATCGCCTGCAGCGTACGCGCCCGTCCGAATCTCCCGGTGAAAACTGAACAGCGAATTGTTGGCGATGGCGTCTTCGATCGTGACGATGAGCGGGAGGATGGGTTCGTACGCGACTTTGACGAGTTTGGCGGCGTGGGTGGCGGTGTGTTGGGTGTCGGCGATGATGAGACCGATGAGTTGGTGGGCGTGGTAGACTACGTTTGTCGCGAAGAGTTCTTCGTCTTTTTTGTTCGAAGGGATGAGCAAACGACGTTTCATAGTGTCGAAAATGATGGTAGGGAGGTCTTACCTCGGAAAACAGGTCCAATGACATTCCGGTTGTGGTCTTCGTCGGGCTTCCAATTGGGTATGTCCTTGGCCGATATGTACGCTCTGACGCCCTTCACCTCAAGGGCCGCCGCAGGATCGACGGACCTGATAATCAGCGTACGGTTAACCACTGATCACTCTCCGCTTGTAAATCCAAAATGAAGCCTCGCCTACTTACAAAATCTTAGCATGCCCAACAGTACTGACTACCAACCCGGCATAGCACTCTCCGGCCACTTTAGGCATATCATCCACATACACAGCCTCACCCGTCGCCTGCTTCAACGCCGCCAAATGCGGAAGAGATTCGCCAATCACATCTCCCTTAGCACCCTCGACGTACTCTTGCGTGCCATGGGACAACGGACGAGGAGGGTCTGATAAAGCTGATATCTCGCGTGGCGAGACGGGGGCGATGGAAAGGGCGTGAGTTAGGTAGAGGTGGAATTTGTGGAGGAAGGAGAGGGAGAGGAGGCGGCGGTATTGGATTTGGCCGCCAGGGGAGGAGAGGGTCAGAGGTAAATCCTGTCGCATGCCGTAGGTGAGCAACAGAGCCATGGTATGTGGAGATGAAAACGACAGGATGGGTAAACTTACCTGCACCAGGAGTTTGCTTGCTTCGTCCACGGTTTCCTGCGTCCAAGGTTTGCCAACAACATACTGGGAGGCAGACTTGGCACTGTTTTCAAAGCGCAAGAAATGAATCATGCTGGCAACGGACCCTCTGAAACGCAAACAGATACTCACACCAACGTCGTCGGTCCTAAACGATCAAGTAAAGGATGTCAACTACGGAGAAACCGATATCGCCCTAACCAAACCACCCGACTTACCCATCCCGCCATAAGCAAATCTCGCCTCCTTGGTTACCCAAACAGCCTTCCCACCCTCCTCCTGAATCAAAACCCTCAACGCGGCATTCACAATCGCAATGTCGTCATCCTTCCGTTTGGATTGTTTGTACGCTTTGACGTACTCGTTGGGCCGGGAGAAGGGGACGACTGTAATGTGAGCGCCAAAACGTGAGAAATTGTAATTAAAGAGCAGGAGAAATGAAAGTACTGAGGGTTGACTACGTACAAAGCGACACCACAACTTCAGATTGCTGCAACGCGGTTTTCCGATACCCGAGGAAGAAATCTTCCATGCGGATTTGACGGGTTCCGCCTTTTCGGGATGTGACTGTGAGGATGGATCCCTGGTGGTTTCCACCGACACATGAAACAAAATGGTACGTGAGCGCCCCGTATTGGAAGGCTAGTCTCCTCCTAATTTGCGCTAACTTACGGTTGCAACGAACACGGGATTCAAATCCGATATGGGACTGGCCGTGACGATATTCCCAGCAATGCAAGCTACGTTTCTGATTTGGGTCCCGGCAAAGTACCGGAGGTTGTCTAGGAGGGCGGTGAAGGGACGAACTTGGCTCGGCTAATGCGGTGAAAAAAGTTTGTATAAAATCTGGATGAAACCGGGGTCGAAGGACGAGAGTGTGGGAAGTTTACCTTGTACTTTTTACAGAGAGATTCAAGGTGAGCCCGGAACTTAGTCAGACTCATCGATGCCCCAAACTCGACCCCCGTGTCTGCTCAAAGACGCATCCACCATTACTCTCAAACATGTCAACCAACCCAAAGAATGAGACCCAAAGGATGCTGGAAAGAAAGTACATACCCTTCTCTACAGCGCCATTCAACTCGGGAATATCAATCGCATTCACAAACACGGGGTAATTGAAATTCTTGAACTTGACCTCAATCCCGACTTCGGTGTTACCATGGAC
Organism: Borealophlyctis nickersoniae; assembly: GCA_027604605.1. Taxonomy (NCBI): domain Eukaryota; kingdom Fungi; phylum Chytridiomycota; class Chytridiomycetes; order Rhizophlyctidales; family Borealophlyctidaceae; genus Borealophlyctis; species Borealophlyctis nickersoniae. The sequence goes on from JADGKA010000488.1 coordinate 12,868, forward strand.
TATTTTAGCGGTCGGGAACGTGTCCTACAATGTGCGTTTACCGAATTAGCATCCACCTCACATCTCTGTGATACAATGCACAGTTATATTACCATGATGGTGACAAGCTCGTCAAGTTTGGTGGGACGATACCATCCCGACTTTTCGTCACCGAACATGAAGGATGTGGGGCCAGTGGCGGATTGATATGCGGCGAGGAGAGGGGCTGGGAAAGGGATGTCGGTTGTTGGGTCCAGTTTGATTTGTGGTTTGGACTGCGATAATCGTTGGTTGTGAGAATTGGGTTTGTTCAGTGCGGAGAAGAGAGTGGTGGGGGGCAGAGCGTACCTTGCACGTTTTGTGCGTATCCTCGATATCCGTGAGACCGTTGTGCGTGAGGCCATTTTGCATGGTGCAGGTCCCAATGGCTTTCTTTGTGGTACACTGGAGGGATAGCAAATCCGGATCAGACCTCTTCAGAAATGTTGGAACAAGGCGCAATGTGGTGTGCAATCGAGCATAACCCTGACCTCTTCAGTCGAGCATCCAAGCGGGCACTCCTCATCCGTTTCACAGGTATGGGCAAACTGTGTAGGGCAAGAACGGTGAGCGCATGACGACACTCGCTCGCAGAGGTCAAAGCATATCCACCTTCCGAGCCCCTTCAATGATGGGCCGGTATCCCGTGCACCGACACAAATTCCCATCAAATGCGTCTTCAACCTCATGCGGAGCTGGGTTGGGATTGTTCTTTGTCAGAGTGTACAGGGACATCACGATCCCCGGAGTACAGAATCCACATTGGCTATAAATCTAATGTTTAAGATGCGCATCATTTTGCGGCAGTAGACAAGTGGGCAATGGCGTTACCTTCCGTGACTCTCTGCAATGACTTGTTGAATCGGATGCGGGGATTTGGAGGAACCGATACCTTCAACTGTAATGACATGTTTGCCGTCCACCGAGCATGCGGGGGCTAAACAGGCGTTGACCGAATGGTGGCTATTGATCAGAGTAAACGGAGAGGGACAGAAAAACAGAAGGGCTCAGCGGGACAAAGAACGAGAAAAGCTGATTCGGGTTGCATTGGAAGGGGATGGACTACATACACGACGGATTTTGTTTCAAATGCATAGGACGAAACAACCACCGTACACGAACCGCAACCGCCTTAGGATGTTAAATTACGAAGTGTAAGCACAGGGTAAAAGCAGATAAGGAAATCATCAGATGCCAAGTTGTGAGGCTTCATGTTGTCCTGTCTTTCACTGTAGATGTCTTCCGACGCACTCTCAGTACAATCTATACCAACAAACCAAGCTCTGATCTCTAACGGGGGTTCGACTAAATACCGCTTCAATCCTTATATTCACAGCGAAGGGTGGATGGGGATACATCATAGCGATTTTCCACCCTCCACGGACGCGATCCAAAACACGCACCAGTCCCTCAGTAGCACAAATGTACCCACCTTCCCCACACCCCAACTTCGTCCCCGTGAAGCCCAGCCTACGAAGACAAGAGAGCAACGTCTCTTGGGGCTCGGGGGGAGGAATGGACACGGGAGTCGAGTTGACCCAAAACTCCAACGAATTCTTTGGCGACAGAAGGGGTGCTGCTGGTGGCGTTGTGAGCATTGCGGACTTCTCTTGCTTGTTGTCGTGAGAAAATGCCAAAGGGGCAATGAAGGAGGACTTGTGAGGGATTTTGTTGAGCGGACGCAGGGTTTTATGAAGCGACGCGTCTCCCGCCATATCTTTTGGGTCACGGGAGACAAGACACGCGGGGCAATGCATGAAACGAGATTGAACGAATTTAGGTCCTTCCCACCCCCTTGCGCTAGAAAGAGAGACATCAATTGAGACACCATTCCAAGAGATAGGCAATGTTTTTCTTGGCAAATGGGGCATGAGAGTTGCTAGGTAGTCTGGGCCGGATCAAATTCGTTACTGTAATTCTTGCTCGCCGGCTCGCACATTGACACAGCAAGACATCAAATTCATAGACTCTCTTTGGGTTTTTCATACACATAAATCCCATCCCCGTCATCTTTACATTTCAACCGCAACCCCTTCAAATCGCTCATATCAAAGATACCACTAACAATCCTCGCACCCCGATCATAATGTGCCTGAAGGACCTGCTCCCACTCCCTCGCAAACTCCGGTGACATGAATATAACAAGTACCGTAATATCGGTGGAATTCACCAGAGTGGAGAGAGACTCTGACCGGATGTCCCCGCAAATAAATTCACACCGCCCGGCGAGCGGTGCAGGTAACACTCTCCTAGCCAGAGATACAGAGGATTCGACCAAGTCGGGTTCGGTTTCTATTCCAATGGCTCGGGATACGGCAAACTCCTTGACAGCTACCGAGCAAAAGCGGCCATCGCCGGAGCCGAGATCCAAGACCACGTCTCCTGGGCCGGTTTCGGCCATCTGGAGGCATTTGCGGACGCGGCGAATGGATGTTGGGAGGTACGGAGCAAAGGTGGTATCGACCCCGTCGATCCACTTTGGGAATATGTTGTCGCCGCCTTCTGCGGCTGTTGCAGACGGGGACGAGGAGAAGTCGTCGTGGTAAACTGCTTCGAGTGCTTCCATGTGTCTTAGCTTCCTCAGGTCAGTATGCAGATTGAAATGGGTTGAGAGATGAAAATAAAAGGAAATGCTACGTAAGCAGTGCTAAGGGGTATCATCCGGTAAGTCTTAGAGTGGCACAATCATTAGCGACATCACCTTCCCCCCAGGACTCATTTTCTTTCTCCACATCCACCATACAATTTTATTTAACTCCTTTTATTCTTGTCCGCAAGCAACTGCGATATTCATATAACTCGACCATGACACCCCCTGCAATTCCCCTTGAACTGTTCCGCAACGTTGCCAGAGTCTGCTACCCCGTCGACGCCTGCAACATACGCCGCTTGAACAAGCGCGTCTCCTACCTCGTCACCATAGACGACCTACTGTGGGGGGAAGCCGGATGGAGACTGCGTCATCAGCATCCAGAGACTTGCTGGGACTGGGCGGCGCGCCACGGGTATTTGGAAATAGTCCGCATGTTGTTTGACAGTGGCGTGAAGACCCGCTACATTGACTGGGCTATGCAATCGGCGGCAAAGAACGGACATATAGAAGTGGTCAAATTTTTCCTACATCGTGGGGTGAGCGTGAATGCTGAAAAGGGCCGAGCACTGTGTTGGGCAGCCATGGATGGTCGCCTCGACGTGGTCCGTTTGCTATTGGATGCAGGCGCAGACGTGCACGCTGACGGTGATGCCGCTCTACGCGAGGCGGCGGGAAAGGGACACATAGAAGTAGTTCAATTGTTGTTGCGTTGTGGCGCAAACGTGCGGAGCCACGGTGCCATTGCCTTGGCTTACGCGGCATCGGGAGGACACCTGGCCGTAGTTCGATTGTTGCTGGATAGCGGGGCTGTTGTACAGGCCGAAGTTGATCGGGCTTTGAGTTCGGCATCCGCCAGCGGGCATCCGGAGGTGATCCGTTTGTTGCTGAATACCGGGGCGGACATACTTGCCAACCATGGCGACCCGTTGCGTCGGGCTGCATCACAGGGACACTTGGATGTTGTTCGATTACTGTTGGATGCCGGTGCAGACTTGCATGCCGACAATAACGTAGCTTTGCGGGCGGCTGCATTCGAGGGCCACCTTGAAACGGTGCACTTATTGTTACGTCGTGGGGCGGACGTGCACGCACGTAGCGAGGGAGCCTTATCGATGGCGGCACAAGGAGGCCGCCTGGAAGTGGTTCGAGAACTGCTCAAGCTTGGATCATACATTCCCGACAGAGCCTTGCCCATGGCAGCCGAGAATGGGCATCTGGAGGTTGTGCAATTGTTGCTGGCAAATGGGGCCAACGTACGGCCCGAGCGAGATGAAGCATTGTGGTTGGCATCGGAGAATGGCCACTTGGGTGTGGTGCTTCTGTTGGTGGAGGCTGGCGCGGATGTGTATGAAGCGTTGCGGGTGGTTGGAAGAGATTCGCCTCCCAAGGTGGTTCGAGAACTGCTCAAGCTTGGACCATACACTCCCAACCAAGTTTTGCCCAAGGCAGCCGAGAATGGGCATGTGGAGATGGTGCGGTTGTTGCTGGAAAATGGGGCCAACGTACGGCCTGAGCGAGATGAAGCATTGTGTTTGGCAGTGAAGAAGGGCTACTTGGGTGTGGCGCTCGTGTTGGTGGAGGCTGGCGCGGATGTGGATGAAGCGTTGCGGGCGGTTGGAAGAGAGTTGCCTCCTGAGGTGGTTGAAATTCTGCAAAATAGAGCTGGAACCAGTCGTCGGGTGTAGTAGCATCCATGGGCACCATCGCCGTGCGCTGTATACAGTGACTATACCATTGGGAAACAAAGAAGTGGAGGCGCTGTTGGTCTATACTGGACTTGCTGGTTTGTTACCGCATTAAATCTTCTGCTGTTTTCTGCGGGTTCCGTTTTTCCGTTCACAGTGGTCAATTCTTCACACCTTACCCCCCCCCCGCAAACCTGTTCATCTTTCATGAATCAAATTACCAGGCCACTTTCCGTCAAGTTTAACGGAGAATGAAAGGGTGCCCCCGTAAAAGAAATTGCAAAAAGAAAAAATCCCGCATATGAAATGGAATCGTGGTGTTTTTATTCGGCATCTCCAACACTTCTTGTGTTTCCGGTGGAGGACGAAACGCGCGAACGACACATGAGATGTTTGGCGTCCACTAGTGAAAATGCGCTTGAATTGAATTATAGAGTCTTCGGCCGTTTTTGGGTTGACCATAACGGTTTTTGGCGCGGAGACAAGTTATCGACAGAGTGCATCGGCTTGAAAGCCATTGGAAAAGTAAGCAGAAGGAGGACGCAAAAACCCGTTGATCGTGACATCGCGGTTCGGCTTCGGGCGCAGTCCATGTCCGGCCCCTTCATTTTGGGATATCCCTGGGTCCCACTTCTCACCCGCAATATGCAAAATCAATGAAAAGAAGCGTCACCGGGTTGTTCAACTTCAGTGAAGATGTGAAAGTAACGCAGGACTTGTAATCTCATGTTCGATACACAGGCCAATCAACATTAAGCCCAAGCATTATCATCAGCTCCCCAGGGGCTTGAGGTAAATCCACCCGCTTTCTCGCCTTCATCGCTCCCCGTTTTCCTCGTTTCGCCTTCCTCCTTTGCCCATCCACTGGGAGGACCAGGCGGTGCGGGCGGAACAACTTCCACAGTTTTCTCTACCTCCTGAAGTTGAACAAAGCCGGCCTTCTCCACCGCATCACGACCGCGTGGGGCAAGGGATGGGAGAATCGCTTTGTATGCGCGGAACTCAAAGTAGCCGTAACCAGCCTTTTTGCATTGAGTTTCAATACGTGAGGACTCAAAAAAAAATTTCACGGAATGCGCGCAAACAGGAGGGTGCGCTTACCAAGGTGAGAAAAAATACCCAAGCACCAATCACCCCCGCCCACACAGTAGACATATGCTTTCCAAAAGCTGTAAAGTAGGCATCGGTACATCCGGTTCCTACATCCACAAATCCTTGTTGTAGATGCGAGCATGTTGTGAGGGTGCCAGCTGTTAGGATGACGGCAATCGCAAACAGAAGCATGGCTGCGAGGTTTGATAGGATGGATGCCTGCAGGAACGTGATGCGGCATTACATAAATGTGGTAACAGGGTAGAAGTGCACGTTTACAGCAACGCACCGCGAGCATCCATGGTGCGGCCCTCCCTTTCCCTCCTGCATATGACATCCCGTTCACCATGGCAAATGCAAAGGCCAATCCGGCGGTCGCCATGGCTCCATACATTGTCTACACCAAATGATAATTGACGATAAGTAGCTACTCGTGATGAGACCAGTCAATAACATTTGTGAAAGTCTCACCGCAGTGCACGGTCCATACGCCGTCTGCGCTTCCATTGGCGCAATCGACGGCCCCTCTGTCCCGTTCACCTTTGGACCCGTGAGATCCGGAATGAACAGCAAACATTTGCGGGTGAGGTCCGGCGTGATGACAGTGATTTGGTCAAACACGGCGCCGACGATTAATCCGCCTAGCATCTTTGGCGAAAACCGTTCAGTGTGTGTTAGTGAGGGATGACGTGGAAACCCAAAGCAACTTCCGGGAAATACCATTTGAAAGACGTGGAATATGATGGACCATACTGCAGTCAGTATCATCGGTGGTTACTTTCTGTTCTAAGTGGCGACTGGTTAAGTGAAATGAAAAGATAGAAACTGGCTTTGACGTGCGCGCTGGAGAAGGTTGAGGGAAGAGCTAACGATGAGACGACAACAAACTGCCTCCGATCAGCATGTGACCATCAATTGGGGGCTCAAACAAACAAAACGGTTGGGTGAACGCGACTATCAGTTATAACATGCCTGTTCTCATCTTTTGTACAAAAGGTCACCTCATAAACCCCATGCCATTATATACAACAGAGACCCCTACAAAATGCGAGGCGCGCGCCCTGTCCGAACTCGACCGGTATTTTACGAAGTTGATTTGCCCGCACCGCTCTCCCCCGCCCCTCCGCTTTCCTCTGCTCCTCCTCCTCCGCCCGCCCGTTTTTCCG
>JADGKA010000489.1:0-19360 GCA_027604605.1 Borealophlyctis nickersoniae
CCCCCGTCCCTCCTCCCCACGCCATTATCCGCTTCTCTGTGCACTTCGGTGGCCCCACTACCAGCTAGTTTCTTTGCCGCACCTCGATGGATGACACAAATCCGCCCAATTTCCCTGGTTATGACGGTTGCTCGTTGCATCCAACGACCATCATTCCGCATCCCCATTTCCCTAACTTTAATGACGCACAGCGCATCCAGCACTGCTGGAATGCGCCAGGGCCAACCCCACTTTCGGAGCGGAGATACGAACGTGTCTTTCTCGAGACAATGCCCGTCTTTCGCGTACGACGCAGGCGGGCTTCCAACAATGTATGCCAAACTAGTACGAAGGCACAAGGAATGATCGCCGTTGATGGCATCGGCAGGTGCCCACGGCAAGGGGAGTTTGTGTATCGGGAAGGCGCTGATTATGTCTGCGAACTGAGCAAGGGCCTCTTCCTCACCAGCTTTGTCCATGCGCGATGATTCGTCCTCGCAAACAAGCGGTCGCTTTTTACCAAACAGGTCTCCCATGCGACGCTGGAAGTTGTTTCTAACTTCCCCCATCTGAACTAAGGCGCGGTGGATTTCCAATTCCGTATCCGGACCCGCCCGCTTCTGTATGCGCAGCCATGGAGCGGCAAGATGGCTGTCCTGGCTCATTTCCACCCCGTACGAAATCTCTGTCCGTCCCAGGTACTTTTCTCTCGTCGCCTTCCACGCTTCCAAGTACAAGACCGTCAAAGCTGTTCTTATGGCGGGTTCCACGTGTGGTGGTGCCATATTCCCTTCATTGTAGGGAGACACCTCCTCCTTCCCTTCTATCGCCTTCAACCAGAGAGGCGATTCCAAACTCTTCACCTCCTGGAGCTTCTGAGTAGCCCGCTTCCTGATGAGTCTTTTACCCGCCTTTTCTGCATCTAGCAACTCGGCGCATATCGCTGCGAGTTCCAGCGTGCTCTTACAATTTAAGCCAAAGTGGTCGGCGCACCTGTCATGCGCCCTTGTAAACTGCCCCAGGTCATCTGGAGGGTACGACTGAAACCTTTCCCATAACGCAGATGCAAACGTTTCGGATCCGCCGCTTTCGGATCCGCCACTGTTATCGCCACCAATTTTAGAATCTTGAAGTACGTCCTGTACCCGTCGCTCATCCACCTTGAAAATGTCCTCCACATTCACCTCTTCGACCTCTGGTCGCTTGTATCCGTACTCACCCGCAACCCGCGGGTCCCAAATAACTAGAACATCGTCGCCATCGTAATCCCCTCCCGCAAGCTGCGCTGCCAAAGGTTGTGTCCCCTGGATGCTGGCAACAAATACATTGCGGTAAGGCTCCAAAACCCCCTGCGAGTCGCGGACCAGTTGCACAGTTTGCATGTCATCAGGACGATATGCTGGGTTGCGACCCACAACTGCTGGACCGACAATGGTGCCAATTGTGACGCCCGAGTCATCAGTTCCCATCACATGGAGGTAGCCTTCCCCCGCTTTCAACGTCCCCGTCGGGTCGGGAATGATGAGGAGGCGACGAGATTTCGGGACCGGGATTTGCATTTTACAGCGTAACCGCTTGGTCACCGCTTGGAATGCACGGGTGAGCAGTGAGAAAAGGTAGTAGTTTTCCGATGGATGAAACCCAGCCCGAAGCAACTGTCCAGGGTAGCGAGGAAGATCAGTTTGTCATGCAAGTCTACTCCGGGGCCGACTGAGACCATACTCACTTTGATCGCAATATCATATATGCACCGTTCTTCATCATCCCATTCCTCCGTGTCTTCTCCAGTAGACCTACCCCGCCGATGCCCTGGAACATCTTGCAGCCATCTTGCTCCGCCGTATTCTTCCACTGCAGCAAGTACAACCTTCGGATCGTTATGCCACAACGTTCCAGCAATGTTGTCCAACGCCGCACGCATCAGATCCAAAAAATATGATACCTCCACCCCACCCGATTCAAGGACGCGGATGAGCTGATAATTCAAATATCCGGGACGCGCTTCCGCTACACGCAAGATGTCTAGGGGGAAGGCAACAGTCTGATCGGATATATATTTCTGCTGGGATCGGCGACATCGAATGTGGAGTGGCGACTGTTGCGTGGAGGACGGTTCTATGACCCAGGTGCCCTTAAAGGGACCATATCGAGCTGGAGACCGATCTCCAAGTTTCAGGCAGGAGTTCCGCACCAGTCGGCTCAATTAACAAACACACCTTGGATTGCGCATGGTACTGTTTCCCATCCGCACTCTTCTCGCAACGCTACCAGTGCTGACAAGGGTATCAATCCGTTTCCATCCGTCATAACCTGTCCTAAATCCGCACCAGACCCGCTACTGCCGTCCACCTCTCCCCTCTCATCCTCCTCTACACTGAATTCATCCAAGCTGATACCCTCCACACTGGCAGAGAATGCCAAATCGAGCCTAGTGCAGAATTTAGCAAATAACTGTGCTAGATTTGCCCGCACCGGCATATGCCAAGCAAGAAAGTCGGATAATGTAACGGTATCCAAATGGGTACCTCGGGTTGCAAAGTACCGCGCCTCCATATGAGTTTTTACTTGAAGAAACTCATACTCCATGTGTGCCAGGCGAAGGATTCTACAACGCGGGACCACTTCGGCGCGCTGTGATGGTCGACATCCAAAATTGACCATCAAAAACCGGTGTGGTCCATACCGGCGAGACGCGCGAAAACCGAACTGCACTAGAGGTGCATGGAGAACTGCTTTCAACTGACAGTCATGTGAGAAGTCAATCGTTGCGGAATATAATGGGATGCAGCTGGCCGATACAGGGAAAACCCCCTGCCGCATGGGTGGCCCGTGGCGACCCACTGATTTCACAACTCCGAGCAGGACGTCAAACACCTCTAACTCTTCTGCGCAGTCGGCAACTGCCTTCAGCACTTCTTTGGTAATGTCGCACCATAGTAGCGGACCAGACGGTCGGATCGACCGACAAATTTCCCAACATCTGTGAAAGCTCAGATTGGAAAAGGCTGACAGGACGTGAGGAGGGACAGGAAGGGGGACTAGAGAAAGTTCATCGAGGAAACGCGACTGGGGTTTACCCCGTTCGGAAACCGCAATAGACGAGCTTGGCAAGACTCTGGCGTCGATTCGAGGGATGCAGATTGGGAAACGCGGCGAAGTATCGGCGTGAATGATGGCAGCATCGGAAGCAACCTCTGTCTTTTCGATTGGTTTCGCATGCCATTTTTGTCTCGCTTCAGCGAGCATTTCGTCGATAGACATGAAAGGTTTCTTTGACGACGCGATGCCTGTGTTCACCATGTCCGGTTGAGAACGCTGCGATACATCGGGCGGGTTCATGAGATCGTCTGATTCAAACCCTGAATCATGACGTCCTATGGACAAAGGCGCGGAAGCACCTCCGTCTGATACCGTACTGATGGTCTCGGCCAGCTCCCCCGCCTGGGTGAACGCAGCGAGCGTCGATAGACGTAGCACGCGGATATGAGAAAATGAACCGAATCCACGAACCTGCACATAACTGCTACGCCTAAACATAATTTCACTATGATACTGCAGCATTCTACGCGCCAAAAATCATCGGCACGATACGATCTTCGATGTTTTTCCAAGTTTTCGGGCGACTCCTGGTCACCTCCCAGTCCCAACAAGAAGTGACGCGACGAGAGCACTGCTACAAGCAACTTTTCAAGGCAGAACAACAGGTTTTACTCAAACTATACTGTTGCGTTCAAGTTATGGTTGTGGTTGATGCTCCAACGACATTGCGAAGTGCGATCTTGGGGAGACGGGACCTACGGAGGGGAGAGACGAGGATACTAGCAGCATCAATCAACCCCAAAATAGGCAGATTGACTGATTACTCAGCACCACCAGCCCCTATGCAAGAAACACCCTCTTCAATTCAAGACTCGCAAACCAGCGGTTGTCGCTGCAATGGCAGCGGCACCGGCTTCCGCATCGCTCCAATCTTTTCCTTATTTTAACTTATGGCAAAGAGAGTACAACTTCCTCTGTTGCAATCAAGGGGCCCCATCCTTGGACCCTCCCTTCTCGTAGGACAAAATTTCCAAAACTGATACCCACAAAGACGACAGAGCATAATATGTTAGTTACATGTCATCAACCTTAGGAACAAAGGACGAAACGCTCACCAATCCCCGCCGCAACCGTGGTAGATCCAGACCGCAGCATAAACCTCCCCAATTCCTTGCTATCCTTGAACGTCTCGATGCAAATGGGACGAGAAACTTTGATTTCCACCGTGGCTGTGACGTTTTTGGTCAGCACGCTTGATGTTGAAAACACGGCGGGTCAGATATGGACATTCGTGAAGTTGGAGCGATGGTCCTTGTGAAAAACGGGGAACACTCACCGTGGATTCTTCTTTGCAATTTCCCCAGTACTTTTATTTAACGTGGCGACGAACCGCGAAATGGTGGCTGGTTCGGTGAGACTCTGCTGGTGCAAGACAACCTGTCGAATTTCGCCTTCCCTTAGAATTTTCCCGGCAAGATATCAATGGCTAGATGGTACGGTTGAGACATACCGGCACGCCAATGGTCAAAGGAATCTGGATGTCAAAAGTCACTATCTGAGCACGGAAATGGCTGGTGACGGGTATCAGCGCCGAAGGGTCGCAAAGAACGTTGCCCGTGCTAAAGTATTTGTAAAAGGTGTTCAGTATACACCGCAAAGTGGGAATCAAGATAGCCATGCGGCATACCTTAAATGCAAGATGTCCAACCCAGATAAACTCACAACCACATTATCCCCCGCAGCTGCCCATTTAACACTCTCAACGTTCATTTCGATAGCTGATACCACAGAAAAGCGTATCAATATATGAATGCGTAACGAAGATAACGCATAAATATTTTCCTACCTCGTACAACCCCGAGCTCGTTGATAGGCATAACAGCCACTGAGTCTCCAGCTTGCACGTTTCCGGACTCGATCCGTCCGCTGACCGACACGGTCCCACCGCCTGTCCCGAGTCCGCCCTTGAAGAGGTCGGCTACCGATAGGCGGAAGGGACGTTCGATAGGACGTTGCGGGATCTCGAACGCGTCTTTTCACAGAGACGGAAACTCGTTAGATTAAACAGAAGAAAGCAAAGATTAAAAAAGGACACGAACCTATCTGCTCCACGAGAGTCGGCCCGCTATACCAGGCCTTCAGATCCTCCGCGGTCCTACTTTTCAGATTCTCGCCCGTGAACCCGCTAGTGGGTATAAACCACACTTTTTGCTTTCGGAATCCGACTTGCGCTAGGAATGTGGTCAACTTTTCGCTGATTTGATCGAACCGCTCTTTCGACCAGTTTGTCTGCCGACAGGCGAAGACGGTTCAGAAGTTTCAAAAAAAGTGGTGTAATGGAATTCTGAACGACAAAGGAGGCCAATTGTCGTACCACATCCAGTTTGTTAACGGCAACGATGAGTTGATTCACGCCCAAACTGCGGATCAAAATGGCGTGTTCCCGGGTTTGGCCGCCCAGGTCAAAACCCGTTTCAAATTCGCCGTATGTGCTGTCCACAACCAGGATTGCAACATCCGCCTTGAAGAATAGCAAACCAATTTCAAAATCTCAACTATGAGCGAATAGTACTGCCCGGAAAATGCAAAATGTCCCCACCTGTGATGCCCCAGAGATCATATTTGGGATGAAATCCTTATGTCCTGGTGCATCAAGCAACGTGAATTTTCGATTGGGGGTTTCGAATTTGGTGATCGCAACGTCGATTGTCACTCCTCTATTCCCGCACAATCGCATCAATGAAATGCTTATGATCGTTTCTACGGAAAAAAACACACAACGGCCAAATTACAAACCTGCTCCGCTCTTCATCCGTTTCATCCAACACCCACGCAAAGGCAAACGAAGACTTTTTCATCTTTTCTGCATCGCGCTCGTACTTTTTCATGGTTCGTTCGTTCACTTCTCCCAGCAGGTAGAGGAGGTGGCCCATTAACGTACTCTTGCCCGCGTCCACGTGTCCTACAACCACGGGAACATTACTTTTTGGAAATTCAGGTGAATAAAACAAGAAATTTCCCGGCATTACCAACGACCACCAAATTCAAATTATCCTTCTCCGCCACACGTTTCTTATACTCCTCCACCACATTAATTCTCTTTGCTTGCTTCGAACCTCTACTCCCCGTCGACGACCCAGTCCTGCTCATAGCAGGTGGCGTAGGGCGAAGTTGTGGAGACGACGGTGCAGATCCCCCCATGCGTTGTTGCAACGCTGGTGGCATGAGACGATCGGTATCTGGTAACGTTTCGTGGGATCGGACAGTGGGGGTGAGGTTCATTCCTTCCATGTCGGATTGAAGCTGAGTCAGGGTGGTTCGTGGGGCGGGTGTTGGGGTTGATGCTGCAGAGACTTTGGAGCGGTCAGACGTGGTGGATTTGTGGGATTTTCCTGTTGGATACAAAAATAAATAATTTTGAAATAAAAATTACTGATTATCCTGCAAATGATGTTGTTACCTTGGGTCGCTTTCGAACGTGCAGCAGAAACCCTGTCATCCGGGCTTGGGGTGTCGAAGGCAAAAGGCTGCACCGTTTCGGCTGTTGGTTTTACTAAGATCGAAGAGGGATACACAGAAACGTCGTTAGACTCAGTTGAGGCAACCTCTGGCCGCCCTCCATCGAGGAGAAACTCGGCAAATGCCGATGGTGTCGCAATGAGGGGAGTTTCGGTTTTCTGAGAAATTTGAGGAGCTTGGGTCACAAGAGAGAGTAGGGACGATGATTTTGGTGCAGGGGTTTGCGACGTGCCAGTGCTCACGCTACGTCCAGGAGTCGCAGCCGTGCTGGGTTGAGACAAATGGAAAAATCCTCCCAGCGCGCGCCCCGGCTGTGGGCTACTAAGCCCAGAGCCCAAACTTCCCATCGTTGATGATGAAGATGAAGTTTGCGTCACCGCCGGCATTGCAGCCAAAGCGCTTTGGACAACACTGCCTCCACCTAGTCCGGATGTCAAGGGTCCTCTGCCCATTGAGCCCAATGAGCCCAGGTTGCTCAGAGACGCAAGACTTGCTAAATTCGGCGGGCGGGCGGATGAAGATGGCCCATTGCCACTGGCGGCTGGCGACAATGTAGCAAGTGCCGATAGAGTTGGCACGCCGGCAGTACGAGGTCCGGATAGGGAGCTCAATGACGGGAAATTCCCACCGCTTAGGTTTGTTAGCGACAGGGTGGCGGCGCGGCTGGATTCCGTGGCGGCGGACGGTATATTGGGAATGAGCGGGTTGGACAGAGGGAAAGTTTGAGAAAGGCCACTGCTGGCTGCGCCCAACGGCAGCGGGGGAGATGATATCGAATTGTGCAAGGACAACGATGACGGTGTTCCGCCCAGAAGGGACGATGCTGGCGTGGAGTTGTTGGGTATCGCTTGGCCGTGCAATCCTAACAGCGAACTGCTTGCTAATGTAGGCGACGGGGCCGCAACGTGGTTGATAATTGGCAAAATACTCGAGCGGTGCCCTACCGAACTCTTTTCTTTGGGCTCGCTGGTTGGTGCAGTTGATCCACGCATGTCCGTTTCCGATACCCGGTCCCCGCCCATTTTCGCCTCATCCAAACTGGTTTTCAGACTGCCCATGGGGTTCACGATGCTTCCCTTCATCGCTGTCTTGCCATAATCCTCAGACGCAGCTCGCCTAACTGCAACCTTCCGCACCGCCTCATCGTTACTTTGTCGATTGAGGGTTCGTGCAGGTATAACGACAGCAATAGGTTGGACAGTTTCGCATTCGAACCCGTCATCCTCCACATCCCGGACATCAAAGCTGCCCGTCTCGCTGGACTCTAAGAGTTTCGGTTCTGCTGACGACGACGGGATCGGGTTGGTGAACCCCATGCCATCGGCGGACGAAATTACAGTTGGACCCATGATATGCGGTTTCGGTCTTTTCCCTCTCATTGTGGACACCATGCGGCAACCGAGCTCTCACTCCGGCACCTATCTTTACCTCCCAAAAATGCTCACCTTCTTTTGATGAGGTCTGCGCTAATCCAGGTGGTGATGCAAGGCCCAGAGGTGGACCAGAGAATCCAGGAGGTGGTGCAAGGCCCGGTGGTGGACCAGAGAATCCAGGAGGAGGAGGAGCAACTATGCCGCCGTCTTTATGCAAACATCGGGATCAACAAATCGTATCGGCCACAAGGCTTTGACGCCTCCTCTCGACAAGGTTTTCGCGCATACCCAACAACGCGTTAACAGCTCGCTCGACGTTGTTATCATATCGCCGAAGCGCTTCCCCAACCTCCGCATCGGTGAAACTGTCACCCACTACCGCACGTACGGCATTTTCTAGTTCCGATGGTTTCGGTTTTGGTCGCTGAGGCGCGGGAGCGACCGACGGTTTTGCGGCGGTATCTGGGGCTACATAGGCGGAATACTCATCCTCATCGTCTTCGTGGTAGGCTTATTAAGGACGCAGATTAGTGAACTTCCTGTTTTACGCCTTACAGTTTGGTTCCCTTTTGCTTTTACACTACTTACGCTCTTCGTCCTCCTCATAGTAATCGTCCGCGTAGTCGTCGTCGAGCTCGTCTATTCAGAAGATACGCGTCAGGAATCATATAACGGGCAGGAGCAAATCTTTTCTATACCCTTTCCACCTCACCGTCCAAGTCCAAGTTTCTTATATTTCTATGTCTCGACATTCTGTTGGAAATTAGATCTCGATTTTCACACGTTTGGCACTTTGGTCCAAAGGGATTCCTGGATTCGTTTGACTTCATTTTGCTGAGCCACTGGGGGTTTACTCAGCCAGGACGCGCTGCTTGTGGTGCGCTTGCGGCTCCTCGGCTCACGGCATGTTCTTTCGTCCCCACAGTTTCATTGCCAGCTTCAATTCCTCTTATAACACCCCCCAGCGAAGGTGCCAAACAGCACTTTTTGGTGAAAGCCTCGTATCTTGCAACGCCCGTCCGCCAGTTCAGCGGTCTCACAATGACGCGCGTTCAACTGATATTTGAAGCATTTGTGCTAGACGATACCGTATGTGGGGTCAATAAGAGAATACCTCTGCCTCAAATGTCTTTTAACGCGAAGCGCAGAATCTCGCCTCAGTAGCCCTCGCCCTCATCTTCACCGCTTTCCTATGCTGGTCGGAACGACTATCTGCCTTCGCCCTCGAGCGGCTTCACTTCCACACGACATCCTCTTCCCTGACGCGAAAACATTCCAACACTTCAGACTCCCCTCCGATGCACGCTCAACGCTCCATGTCATTGCATTCATTGGCGGATTGGCCGGCAATCCTGTCACGCTCGGGGCTGTGGACACTGAATCTAGCGTTTAAGTATCTGATAATGCTGCTCGTCATGAGTCTGTCGGGGTTCATTTTCTTTGCGGTGGTCCTTGGGTCGGGGTCTGCGCAGGTGTTTGTAGAGTATCTGAGAGCTAGGTACGGAAATCCTGGGTCATTCCTCGGTGTGGCTACGCGACCATTCTGACGGATCCAAAAAACGCGTTTGCATTGGCAGGACCACAAGTGGTTACGAAAGAATGGACAATAGTGAAACGGAGCTGCTTGCTAATGAGTCTTGTTGAAATTTCCAGGCAACCAGTCAATTGCAAGGCTACAGCAGTAATCGGATCTCTCATAATTTCGTTGTCGCTAAATGTGCGAGCATCTGTATTTATCAATCGTTATACACAAGTTAAACAATAGGAATTTGTTGTACCTATGCCAATCCTGCTTGTTTCATCACTTCTTCAGCAAAGTTGTCCTCCTTCTTCTCGATCCCTTCTCCACACTCGAACCGTACGAAGCTCGCGACCTCCACCACCCCCCCGATTTCCTTTCCAACGTTGGCTACACCGTCTGCCACAGTCCCGCCTCCTACATAGGGTTGTCGAAGCAGAACCAAGCGGTCCAAAAACTCTTCCATCGTCTCCCCTTCATCGGGTACCCGCTCTGCCTCCTTGAAATCCGATTCGCGCAAAACAGCAGGCTTGAACCCGACCACTTGCTGAGCCAGCCGGCGAGCGAGTTTGGACAGAGCCTCAGCCGATTCGCCGCCCAACAGCGAGACAGGACGTACGCGCAGAATCACCAACCCACCGATCCGACCCAAGCCTTTGGGAAGCTTAGAATCTCCGTGAACATATGCCCCAACAACACTACCCTCGCCTCCGTGCGTCACCTTCGCCCGCCGCAACTGGATGTTCTCGCCCAATTTTCCCACCGTCTCGACAATTGCTTCACGAACAGACCGCACCTCCAAATCCGCCGCATCAGCAGCCTGAGATGCAGCAGGGAGGAGAGGTGCCTCCAAGATTGCTTCAATATCAACAGGAGCTAGGGCACTCTTTTGGGCAGCCATTTCCGCCGACATCGCCCCATCCCCACCCAACACGGCGATAGTCGCACCAATGCGCTCGCAAAGCGCCGAAAAGTCCGGTGATCGACTGACAAAATCTGTCTCAGAGTTGACTTCAAAGATGGCTGCGGACGAATCCATTACGCAAACGCCAACAAGACCTTCACGAGCGGTACGCGAACCCAGTTTAGCAGCTTTTTTAGACGCGGACGCCGAGCTATCGACCTCAAGCCACTGAAGCGCTAGGGCGTAAAGGTCATCCGCAGCGCCGACCGTGGATGTTTCTGTTTCGCGGATTGCTTCTCGCGCTTTGGCGATTGAGCAACCAGTTTCTTTGCGAAGGCGGGCGACCAGGACTGTGGTGGGAGAGGCGAGGACGGGAGCAGTGACAGTAAACAGGCGGGAGCTGACTGGGGTAGCGGTGCAGGGTCGGGGACGGGGGAGACGGCACCCTTGGATCCCGCCGTGGCGGAAGGTTCTTGCAAAGTGCATGGTGGATTGAATTGCCGGAAGAGACGTTCGACGCGAGGGACTGAAATTAAAAGGGTGCCTGAGTCACCATAGCAATCGGGAACCTGGTCAAGGCGACTTGACGTGTTTCGCCAGCCTCATCTGCCATTCACACACTCCCAAACCTTACGAAGTGTACATACCAACACAAACAGGAAAATGCTCGTTCAAGCTTCTCGCGTTTCTGCCCTCCGTGCCGTCAAAACCTCTTTCCGTGCGTTCTCCGTGGGTGCGGTGGCCGCGAGGAACAAGCACACCCTGCCAGACTTGCCTTACGACTACAACGCGGTGAGTGGGAACGTTCCCCTCATATCAAACTACGCCGTCTTGGAGCAAGATACTGATACTTTGGTTGTTGCCACTCATACGTAGCTCGAGCCTTTCATTTCCGGTATAGTATGGGAGATCGTGGTCAATACTTGTGTCCGTCTGCCTCACGCTCCATGAACCAGCCGAAATCATGCAACTCCACCACTCCAAGCACCATCAAGCCTACGTCACCGGTCTCAACACCGCAGAGGAAAAGCTCCACGATGCGGAGGCAAAGGGTGACGTTGCCGCGCAAATTTCGCTTCAGCCCATGTTGAAATTCAATGGTGGAGGTGTGTGGAGTGCGGTTGACATTTGAGGTCATAACGCGGGATGGCGATAGGGATGACTGCTGATTCATGTGCAGGCCACATCAACCACAGCATCTTTTGGAAGAACTTGGCGCCTCAGAAGCTTGGTGGGGGTGAGCCGCCCAAGGGTGAGTTAATGCCGAGTAGTGGGGATTGGTTTCCGGAGCGTTGCTGATAATGAATTGCAGGGGCTCTTCTCAATGCCCTGAACAGCCGATTCGGTTCATTGGAAGAGTTCATCAAGACGTTCAATGCTACCGCTGCTGGTGTTCAAGGCAGCGGGTGGGGTTGGTTGGTAAGTACTTTCGTCTTAGACTCGTGGGTTGGGTGTGGCGTGCAGGTATGGACACCACGTTCTCTCTTCGCAGGGCTACAACAGGGCCAGCAACCAGTTGGAGATTGCCACTACCGCCAACCAGGATCCCCTCACCCGTGAGTAGCTTTGTGTACGCTGTCCTTGGTCGTAGAAGAGTTAGGTCGGATCTAACAGTTAGACGCGCCGGTGAATCCATTTGTAGAGCTTGTTCCCCTTCTTGGTGTTGACGTATGGGAACACGTAAGTGTCCTAGTCCACTGATCTAGCATGATGAGCCGTGATTATGGTTTATTAACTAAATCGGCGGTTGTCTGTCGACAGGCGTACTATCTGCAATACAAGAACGTTCGCCCCGACTATTTGAAGGCGGTGTGGAAGGTCGTGAACTGGAAGGATGTGGCGGAGCGTTACGCTGCCGTTGCTAAATAGGCGTAGGGGAGGGAAAGGGTATCGCTGTATATCAGATTAATAAAATTGAGACACCCTGAGACAAATTGAGAAAGAAAAAAAAGAAGCAAGCGGAGCCGAGGCTGAAAGAGTTCAGGGATATCTAGTACCTAATCTGATAGCAATTATACATGCATTTTTGAGGGCTCTCCTTTGCGCTCTCCTTTGCGCTCTCCTTTGCGCTCTTCCAAAATTATCGGAATGAAATCGAATACAGCCTCAGTTCCTGGGTCTTTTCCTGAAAAAGCTGCACCTGTTCCCGACATTGACACCAACTCCCGTATCCCCTTCCCACCGTCGATTCCATTATTCCAGGTGCCAAGACCCCAACTACCCACGCAGCCTCCCTTCCTCATTCCCTTACCACCAGCAACAACATGTTCCATCAATCTTTCCTATTCCCTCCTCGCACCGATCCCTGCTATTTCGCTTAACCACGAACTCATTTTTCCTGTCCTTTTGGACGGAGTTCCAGTCAAGATCTTAATCCATACTGGCTGCACCCATCTCCTAGTTAGCGAGCCACTGGTCCAACAACATCTGAAGTTTATAAAGGCTCTTCATGACTACGACCTCAGCCTAAACTTCCCCAACAAACCTCAACACCAGTCCAAGTACATGCTTCCGCGTACTTCCTTTTCCTTTAGTCTTCCAGACTATCCGGCCCTTCCTATCAAGATCCGCAACTTTGTTGTCCGACAGGACCTATAGACCTCGATGTCATCCTAGGTATCCCCTGGACTGACTTCGCCATGGAAGGTTGCAATATCGGTCTCCACGCTGTTCGCTTGACCTATCCCAATGGTTCAGAGTTAGTCTCGAGAGGTCACCTATCACGACCACGAAATTTGACTGGGTTCCTGATGCCCCTCTGTTTCTGCGGTTCCTGCTACTGATTCCACCTGGGTCTCGGTTTCCGATTCCACCTCGGACCCCGTTTCTGATCCTGGCAATTCTCCTCCCCTCGACTCCCCCATTTCATCCATCCCGGTTCAGCAAGTTCAACTTATGTCCAAGTCCTCCCTTGACCGGACTATCGGCTCCTCTGTTTTCTCCAGGATTGATCAACATCAAGATAGAGGACAAACTTGCTGAAGACATCAAGAGAGAGTCACCCCTGAGGAAATTCAAGAACTCCTGTTAGAATACACCCACGTATATCAGGAAACAAAAGGGCTTCCATGTAGCAATTGAAGCAGGGAAGCGCAGAGGTGGGGAGGTGGCGCAGTCGGCGACAGAGTCGTCGACTAAGACAGAACGGTGGTGAGGAAGCGCGGAAGCAGAAACGTTTTACTTGAAAGCAAACGCGGTGACAGAACAGAAGACAAAACAGGTCATATATGTGGAAATACATGTATTCGGATTGCGGTGACAGAACAGAAGACAAAACAGGACATGTGGTAGCAGACCGCATTCCCAAGCATTAAGATGCGTCTCGGGTACCTTTTGGGTACCGTAACGTGTTCCCTTTGGCCAATCAGATCAACAGCATCAATTTTCTTCTCTGTGGCTGTGCCAGCTATGGGTTTAAGTCCCAAGTCGCCACTAGAGATCTGAACAAGTTCTTCTGCTCTTTCAGAGCTCCAGAACACGTCTGGCTATTATATTGATCGGTAACTGTGACTCTGTGCCATTAACAGTCGCTTCCTCACCGCAGTTACCACATGGTAGCACTTCCCAAGTGTTAAACCTGGGAAGGATACTCTTATTTTTCGCTTTCTTCGGTTTTTCTATCATAAGAAACAATAGGAACGCTCAGAACCCGCCATACAGCACCTACACCTTCACCCAACGCCCCATTCCGGTGGATACCCGACTGCGCATTCGCGACACGTTACCTCAGAAGCCGTCCTTACCATTGTCACCTCGGCTTCTAGCCTCGGTTCCCTATCCGACTTCACCTCTTTCCCTCCTTTTCTTACTTCACCTCGCCTGACTGTTTTCCGTATCGCCGTCCCCTTTTCCATGGGTCCCGCGCCCTTCAGCCGTGACTCTCAGTCTCCTTTCCTTTCATGCGGCCTAGCCGACTCAAGTGTATAAATAGAGGCCATATTCTGTCTGTTTTCCTTTATCAGTTCCATCTGTATCATCCTGCATAACTTCTGTTTTCCGAATACATTTATTGCTACATAAATATCCTGTTTTATCTTCTGTTTTCCACTGCACGTTTGAAATCAAGTGAAACGTTTCTGCACTTCCGCGCTTCCTCACAACTGTTATGACGTCGCCCTTGACCCCGTCGTCAACTCCGTCTTAACTTCGTCGACACCGGTACCAAGTCCCTTCTTGTCGTCACCGCTTCCGACTCCCTACGTCACCCACCACCTCTGCGCTTAAGTGCTTCCATTGCTACAGCACACCTGCAGTCGCTAGGTCAGTTGTTGGGACTATTCTGGGCTGTTTAGAGCATTGTTGGACTGGTGGGAAGGCTTTCCTGACAAGAAAACAGGGGGAACGCTGCCGGTTTTTGTGGAGGTCTGCAGCTGGTTGGAAGCAGCAGAAGGCGCTAAGGGAAGGTCTGGAGGCTTGCTACAGCAAGTAGGGAACATCTACCGAAGTTTTGGAAGAGTCTTTGGGTTGGAACGTCGCTGTGACATGTTTGACTGCGCTTTCACAACGCGCATCACCAACTCGCCGGTGAAAACAACCTCAAACCTGTCACAACGCTTCCGTGACGTATCTGATCGCACCTTTCGCTTCCTGACACCAACACTGTGTCAATTTCGGTCTCAAACGTGTCACAATGACTGGAGGAGGACCGGAAACTCGTGGGAAGAAGTTGAAGGCGAAGGCCGTGGATGGGAATGAGAGGGGGGACGATGCGGTAGACAAGACCAAGGTTCCTGTGGCCCCTTCTCAACAGGACGCGCAGGGCGGACCCACTACGATTCCCACGCCTCAGGACGACGAAGAAATCATCGACGACGAAGACTCAGCTGGCTCCAAGACGAACAAGCAGCCGGAGGACCGTGGCCCGCCGCAAACGCCGCGACAGACACCACCGCCGTCGCCGACGCACCAAACCAACTTTGTCAACTCTGGCAATGTCGTCGTCAACAACGCCGCCGAACTCTCAGCCTTAGCGGGACAAATGATGCAAATGCAAATGCGTCTCCTCGAGGCTATCGAACGTCAACAAGAGCGCCCTCGTTCTGATACTTATCAGTCCGAGAAGCGTACGCGCATCGGTCGCGATGACGCCGACTCGATGGCTGTCAATGACCTTCTGCGGAAGCATGATGATTTTCTTCAGCTTCTTCCGGCAGAAGAGTCGGTAGAGCGTGCGTATGTTCAGCATATGTCCGGACACTTGGCTAAGGGCACCGCTTCCGAGTTGTGGCTCCAAGTGGAACCTACGGTCCAGGATTGTACCAAGGAAGCGTTTGATGATGCGTTCCGTAGGCGGTTTACTCCAATGAACACGCACAATACTGTCAAGTGTGGTAACTGGGGTGAGAAAGCGACTTTATTAGCACACCGTTACCAATCAATTATATTGCCAGTTGCTCCAGAGAGCTTCCCAGACGTCTTCAAAGGTCTCCAAGACGTCAAGAACTCCTTCTACTTCTCTAGTGGCCGCTTGGGAGTTAAAGCCATAGCTGGCACAGCCACAAAGAAGAAAATACTATTACCGACCAATCATTGGTTGAGGGGAACACGTTACGGTACCCGATTGGGTACCCGACAAGCACTTAAACACTTGGGAATGCGTAGTGCGGCCAAACAATCACGCAGCCGTCTTAGACTGCTGATTTGACAACTAACCTGGGATTTGCTATACAAATCCCACGTCTCTCGTGGCTGCTACCACACCCCCCTCAGGTTCCACTCCGCGCTACCCGCCAGTGAACCTTCAACTACCAGCATTCACATGGCTACCCCTGTAGCGTGTGCGAACCTAGTTGACTTGTTCCCAAAACAAACCAGACCTCAACGTCTGCTGGCGTAACCGATGCAACATCCCCCGTTCGTCGGCGGTCATCCCCGACCGGTCCCACGCATTCATAGCACTTCTGGATTTGAGTCCGACTTACCACTAGATATCATCTAGCGAAGCGTCCGATGCTAGTTGGTACCCGTGGATCTTTCACCATGCCAACATGCGCGCATCCTGTGTCAATGTCCCACACGTCCCAACTCATTCTAGATATGATTGGCATCTTCGGTCCTGCAAACCGAACTACAGTCTGTCGCAACTTAAAGTGCAACGTCTGTGTCCAATTGTGACACGCACAACTCGTTCTAATTGCGAGTTACCAGTATCGTTCGTCTGGAACCGAGCTTTATCCCCAGATGGTGATAACCGAGTCCGGTACCAGCCCGAAACCGAACTCCTGTCGCCAATTTCAATGCGACATGTCCAACGCGCGTCTATTTATTCAACCGCGTAAGCGAACCATCATTTCTGATGCCCGAAGCGTCACGGCGCTTGCGATATCTCCCTGGATCTCCTCGTGTACCAAGACGAAGAACCAGAACCACTCCAAAGAGCGTACCAGCCTTATGAGGCTCCACGTCTAACGTGTAAACTTTGGTCATGAGCAAGACCTTGGATACTACGCATCGTTTGATGGATGCTTATATCTTGACGTCTACTGAACTTTCTCAAAAGTTCTAGCGTCCCACTCACTCCGTAGGCTAATTACTCCTACATGCAAGCGCTCAACCTTAGCCGCCCTCAGGTTGACAGCGACACCACACCACTGGACTACTTTCGATGTCATTAATTCTGACACGGACTTCACATCTCAAAGATATGGATGTCTCTCGGAGGAGACTGCGCTCGCAAAACCACTGCGTATCCCTTGCTCATGCGAGATTGTTATCTCTACAAACCATAAAGATTCCTCACTGCTACAATGCTAAGATAGTTGGCACGGGTGTCAGCCCTACGCTTATTAGCGCTTTGGAGCGACGAACCATCCACTGCGGACCCCATCGCATTTATTATGCGGTTGCGGACCGGTTGGTTCCGACTATGCCTTTCGTCGACGATCTTCTCAATGCAGAGATCTTCGTCGACGACCACTTCGCCCCAGCGATGGCGTGCTATGCACTCCGTTCTCCAATGGCTCATGCCACCTTGCAGTATCTCCACGTGCAGACTGGGTACACACCCCTCGGGCCCTCGTTAGTACGGCAGAGCCCGTACGATTCCGGGTGCAGTCTTTCACGCAACACTTTGAGTGGATAAAACCGCTCTTGCCCGGTTGTTATGGCAGTCCGTTCAAGGTTTCCTTTCGTTCGTGTTGACGAAATTGTTCTCCTTGAACGCCAGGGTCATATGCCCACGTCCTGTTGCCCTGACAGTTTGTCATGCAACGCCCGCAATGTCTTTGGGCAATGCACTCCGCGTTCCAGCATTTGCGTGAACGCAATCTGTTTGGCGTGGACTTTGCTAGCCAATGCGCAGCAACTCATTCCGTCCACTCTCAAGCACAGCTCAGCTCTTTAAGCCTTGGTGGCGACTCTCTGGTCGTCCAAGCACTTAACCTGCCGATTCTTCCATGTCAACGTCCTCTGGCCTATTGCCAAGAGCGACCGACCTGACAGGGAACTTGTTACGGCTAAAATAGCGTGGTAGCCTTCCTTACTATGCTCCTTCCCTCCCCACGAGGCAATCTTAGGCGGAGATATTCCTGCCGTACTCAACATGCGACCGTGCTTGGAAGCAAACGTAGTCAACCAACAGGATCGGTATTATCCCGTTGAAACCCGTTGACACGCAGTGCAGGGTTGCACATAGCGCTCAACATATTGTCGCACCTGCCACTGCCCGTACTTCTTGAGTATCCGTGGCAAGCGTCCGACAAAACCCAGAATGGCCTCCTTCAGGATCAAATCATGACACCTATTGAAGTAGTTCAAGCGTAGGTCATGGAGTGAATCACCATATTGATCACTAGGGAAGAACCACCATGTTCTACCCCTTATATACTACATGATGTTACACGAGAAGAAAACTACTCGACCAATCATACGCGGGCTTGGTACAAGCCACACCACTATCCTAAATAGGTTAAAGTACGCGGCGTTACATCCAACACCCCCACTCGACGCGTAATGCTACATAATCTGCCTATTTTTCCAAATCGGGCTAAATTGCACCGCATGACCCATTCCGCCGATTCAACTCCTTCTCACAAGCTACTTTTCACCCATCGTCGTTGCCCACTTAATGGCTCAATACCAATCGCCAATGGCTCTTCAAAGCCTATCAAAACCACTACCCCCACGCTCCACCGACGTCTCCTTCAAGTTTCCAACGATTTCAAACCCTTCTGGCCTTTTCCCGACCTCCTGCAGCTTTCGCAAGTTTCCGCACTTTGTGACAATGTTCCTGGCGCCAATCCGGGACTTGTGCGACGCCGTTTCGACATCTCCAGCTGTTGCTGGCCTTCGTCGCTGTCGGTGGTAGCTCGGACGCTCAATTTTTGACGGTGTTTGGTGAGTTTCTCTGTTCGGGAGGGGTTTGGCGAGGTCGGCGTTGTCATTCGTGGGACGATGCTGACGTTGAATCGTTTCCTTTTCGATGCATCCACACAGGGACTGCTTCATTCGTTGTGGGTCTCGTTGGTTTTCGTCGTTCGCGAGCTCCCTTGCTCGAGCGCTGTCGATTCGCACAATGGTGGGTTTTTCGGTGTTCGCACTTCTGCGCGCTCCTTTGCACGTCAACTCGTTAACAATTCTGCTTTCGGCAGTTGCGACGGCGGCGTATACGGCGGCGGCGGCTGTTGACGTTGCTTCAACATCGTCTGTTTCGCCAACAAAAATAATAACGCAGGTAGGTTGTTTCCGTTTGCGTTTGCGTTCGCGGGTGCGGTTGCGGTTGCGTTCGGGGACCGGTTGTCGGCGTACGCGACCGGCTTTGGCTTGGGCGCTGCCTCTCTGAGCGCTGCTCCTTTGGACGTTTCCACTGCGCCCTTGGGCGACGCTTCAACTGATGCGTCTCCCTTCTCATTTTCCGTTTCCCCCACTACTTCAGAATCGTCCTTCGTGTCCTTCTTTTCCTTCCTTTCCTTCTCCCCCACTCGTCGCACAGGGACGCAGGCTTCGTTAGCCACGTGGGGATGGGGACGACGATTCGTGGGGACGGGGTCGAGTCTCTTCGCTGGCGCGGTCTGCGCTGCGTTTTCTCGT